>WEDG01004619.1:0-50228 GCA_017591395.1 Schistocephalus solidus
GGTATTCCAAACTCCGTTATTAAAGAGTGCCGAGCATTCCCCGATCGCTTAGCCATGTATTCTCAGTTTATCTTTTTAAACGGATTCTTTCCTGACTCATGGAAGACATCTATTATTCTGTCTTCTTCAAGTCGGGATCTCGTTCGGACGTAAATAATTATCGAGGCGTTCACAAAACCCCGGCTCTACCAAACGTCTTGAAAAATTATTTTTAATCAAATTCTTGACTTTTGCTTAGAAAAATAAGCTTTTAAGCGACTCGCACATGGTTTTCTACCTGGGAGATCATGCGAAGTGTGTCACTAGCTTTTCTTAACCTCGTCACTTCCCTTCGTAACGAGCAACAGTCAGTGGTTGTGATCTACTGACCTGAGCAAACCTTTGACCAAAGGTACCGCACAGACGTCTTCTGGTGAAACTGGAAGCCCTCGGCATCCAG
This sequence comes from Schistocephalus solidus, assembly GCA_017591395.1. Lineage (NCBI taxonomy): Eukaryota > Metazoa > Platyhelminthes > Cestoda > Diphyllobothriidea > Diphyllobothriidae > Schistocephalus > Schistocephalus solidus. The sequence continues at coordinate 440 of WEDG01004619.1, forward strand.
CCTCTCTCCCTTGACTTCATTGGTTCCTACTTGTCTAACCGCAGCCAGAAGGTCTTATGTAGGTAACAGCTATTCGACGCCTCAACCGATCACGAGTGGCGTTTTTCAAGACACGGTTCTAGGTCCCCTTCTCTTCATTCTGTACATTAAACGAAATTTCAACTTTACTCACAAATTCACAGAATTTCGTTTTACACTGACGAAACTCAAGTGCATTTTGATTCATTTCTTTCTGAAAGACACGACAATAGTTGCGTGGAAAATATCAACACTGATCTCCTCTATGCTCTCATTTTGGAGCTGTGCTTGGCAGATGGGTTTTCTTAATCCAGAGTAGTTTTATGTGTTTTGGCCCCGCTCAGCTTCCTGGACCCTAGTATTTCAAAAAGTACACTTTTTGCCCCTCCTTTAACTAGCATCGCCAGGTCTTGACAACCTTGGTACTTTCCTCCGCTTTCGCAACCTGACGATGGTCACCAGGTTCAGTTGAGGATCAAAGGCGGATTCTGATGGTTTTGCCTCTTTGATTGGTGGACTTTGCAGTCAGCAAGGTCGCATCTCGATGATGATCTCATGACCTCTACTGTCTCCTCTTCTTTGACCTGGTGTCCAGGATGAGTTCGTCCTCTCTCACCTCCACTGGTGGTTACAAACAGTAGCTCTGACTGCTATATTATCTCTCACACGACAAGGCGTTCTGAACCCTCATACCTTGTCAGCAACATCACAGCACTATCCCATTGCGTCTAGCTACTAATTTTTAGTGAAGCAGTTTTTCTCCTATTTTTGTTTAAATTGGCGACTCACTGAACTCCGCCTCCGGTGTTAACCGTAGGAGTTTTGTACTGCTTCTTTTCTGGTTCACCGTTTATGTTAACGATTTTGACTATTGTTTTAAAATGCAAATCCTTCTGAATCGGATATGCCTACCATATTGTTCATTTCTGCTGTTAAATGGCGCACATGGTGCAGCAATTATCCACTTTGTATTTACTTAAACCGCGATACTAAGTTTGAAATGACGGGGTTCTCTGGGCCTTAAATATAATTTATTTATTATTTATTTATTCAGATATGTGGTTTTATATCGCATAATTTAGCTACTTCCGGAAGTAAAGTTAGACCTGTACCACATGTTTTGTTCTTCTATTCTAGAATACTGCTGTCCCTTTTGGAGGCTGATGAACGCCTCTGACTGCAGTAAGATTGAAAAATTTCAGAGGTTTTACTCAGTGTGTCTCTTCTAGATCCATTATCTCTTGGATAGATGCCAGTTAACCAAACATTAAACTTCTGCGTGTTAGAAGACTCGAAGCCGGTGTCTGTTTCCTGTTTCACGTTAACTCTAGCCCTTATGCCACTCGTAATTCCTCCACGATCATTTCACCACTTCGTAGCTCCACAACTAATCATTCTCAGTTTTTTACCTCCAAATATGCATTTATCTGGAATAATCTTCCAATGCAAATTAGTTTGTCGTCCACAGTAGCTATTTTCAAAACCAAATTTCGCAAACATTTAACTTCTGGGAGATATAAAGATTCCTTATTGTCTGTTTCCTTACCAAACTCGCGCAAACATTTTGGATTCTTTTGAAAAGGAGTCCTCCTGGTATTTGAGGCAGCTCCCTTGAAATGTGTGGTCTCTTTATTATATTTCCATCATCCTCTGCAGAGTCAATCTTTGCATTCACTTTCTCGCCTTCCTCCCCTTTTAAACTAGCATTGCTAACTCTTGACAACCTTGATACTTTCCTCCAATTTTGCAACCCCGACGATGGTATCCAGGTTCCGTTGATGATCAAGGCGGGTTCTGATGGTTTTACCTCTAAAATTGGTGGACTATGCAGTCAGCAAGGTCGCATCTCGATGATGATCTCATGACCTTTACTGCCCCCTTTTTGTTTTGACCCTGGTGTCAACGACGAGTTCATCCTCTCTCACCTCCACTGGTGGTAACAAACAGTAGCTCTGACTCCTATATTATCTCTTACACGACAAGGAGCGTTCCGAACCCTCATACGTTGTCAGCAACATCAGAGTACTATCCCATTGTATCTAACTATTAATTTTTTAGTGAAGCAGTTTATTTCTCTTTATAAATTGGCGGCGACTATCATCAATATATCGTCGCAGTACGATGAACATACTTTACGCCAGTTAGCGACCGACCGCCTATCGGAATGGTTCAATGGCAGATGAAGGTCAACTTTGAAAACTGTTGATCAGTAGCCAAAATCAGTTAGTAAGAAAGTCGTGACGAAAGCGAATAACATGTCTTCCGACGGAAGGTGCTCGCTCAGTCGTATTCGAACAAAGGACAAGAATCACCATATTGCGTTAATTCGTTCACATCTGGAATATGGTGTCCAGGCATGGCGACCTTGGTTTAAAAAAAGTTTACAGGCTGCTGGAAAGGGTTCACAGAAGGGCAACGAAATTGGTGAAAAGTCTAAAGTTTTTGTCATAGAAATGCAGACTTGACGTGCTCAACCTTTTCCTTCTTGAATACAGGCAGATTCGAGCCGAGCTCATACAAACAGGCCAGTCTTGAGGAATCAGGACTGTGCTCTACACTTCGAAGACTTTTTTCGTTGGCCACACAAACTAACCTGAGCGGGAATTCTCTCAAAACTTTAAGGAACCTTATCCCACCCCAATATTCGTCACCACTCATTTTCGCAGTGAATTGTCAGTACCTAGAACGGACTCCAAGCAGACGTCATACGGGCGGACACAAAAGACACATTGAAACATAAACTTGATTTTTATTTGATTGAAATATACCGTTCATTCTTACAGGTAGGATCCGCTACATCATACCAAAGCTTTGCACATCAATGTAAAGAAGTTACAGTGAATTGAATGCAGGTAGATTTACGTGGTACACTAATATTGTTAAGGTTTAGTAGACGCATAGTCTTCGTGGTGCTACAACATATGTATGTCAAGCCGATGTTTGAATTTATCCACAGAATGGGACATTCTTTTTAAGACTGTTTAAGATTGTTTAAGATTACCATTACTAGTTTTTTGCATTCAGAACAGTTTCCAAGAATTTTGGGCGCCGACACGGTAGAATCTGTTTTTCCTGTTCGACGGAGTGCGCGGCATCTGAACTCGATCCCAGGTGTTATCTTGAGGGATACGGCACCGTCTCTGCAGCCGGCACCCGTTGACTTCTTCGGCAGACAGTGAGCGACTGCACACGGATGATTTCTTGCCTGAGGCAGAATCCCGGTTCCTAGCAAAGACAGAGACTGCATACAGACTGCAATTGTGTTAGCCCTTCCCCTGATCTGAATTGCTATCATCCTTACAGGCGGCAGTTTTTTTCTCCTGAATAACATGAAAATAGGAAAAAAACACTTATAATGATATATATTCAGGAGTTTTTTTTCACTGCCAGCCTCTACCCACTGAATATTTCACCTGACAATGCCTGTAAACCGGTATTAAATACAACTATTATTATTATTATAAAAATCGCCTCTGGTAGGTTATTTCACGATTCCACTACACGCTTGGTGAAAAAATACTTCCTCACATTCAGTCTTACTTGGAGCATACTTAGTTTGAATGGATGGCCTCGGAGATTAATCGTAGTGGCAAGTTGGGAAAAGTCATCATATAGGAGGGCACAATCCATGCCACGCACGACGCGGAAGGTTTGTATCAAGTCTCCGCACAACTGCATATAACTCAGAGGATAGGGCTTTATGTTATTTAGGCGGATATCATATGGCAATTTCGCTTGACCTCTTACTAATTTTTTTGGCTAGCCGCTGCACCCTTTCGAGCATTTTGTAGTTTTGTTGGGTTCACGATCGCAAGGCTTGGATCGCATATTCGTCGAAAACTTTAAATGCTCGCTTGATAGCGTACAGCATTGAATTGGCGGATTAAGCCACCTTGCATTATTGCGCAGAAGGCTTCATGTTTTCTTTCATCCAAACGCCGAGATCCTTCTGTGTGTGTGGGCTTCTCGGAGTGGCATACCGTTCATATAGTAGGGTCGCATATCATTTAGCTGATTTTTCTTTCCCAGGCGAAACAGGGCGCATTTGTGGAACCATTCGTCCAATCGACGAAGATTTTCTTGGAAATCGTCTTCATCGGCAGCATTGTGGATAACTTTTCATATTTTTATATCGTACGAAAACATTGCAAAGTCACAGTCCAATTCCTGTACACAATCATTAATGCACAAGAGAAATACAAATGGTCCGAGCACTGAACCTTGTGGGACTCGACTCTCAATGATTGTGCACTTTGATCGCGCTCCGCGTACACAGACCACTTGGGAACGACCAACGAGTAAATTCTCGATCCACGTAACAAGTTTGACTCCAATACCAAACATTCTTAACTTATAAAGGAGACGCTGGTGCGGAACACTATCGAAGGCTTTCTGGAAATCAGTGTAGGCCACATGCATAGTGTCTTATGCATCGAGTGCTTTTGTCCAGCTTTGCATCGTATAAAGTAAGTTTGTAAAACACGATCTTCCCCTACGAAAGCTGTATTGTGCAGTTGATGAGGTTACGGGTTTCTAAATAAATCATCAATTCCTTTTTGACAACATTCTCCATAACCTTGCAACAGATTGAGGTCAGGCTGACAGGCCTGTAGTTTGTAGCAAACGCACGACTACCGCTTTTGTGAAGCGATGTAATGTGGGCGGTTTTCCAGTCGGTAGGACGAATTCCTTTATCAAAAGATTTCTGGCACAGAAAACATAGCGATTTGGCCAGCTCTCAAGCAAGTTCGAGGTGAAACTTTGCTGGAATCTCGTCGGGGCAAGGGGATTTGCATGCCTTCAGACTTTTTAGTTCTGCAAAGACCACCACTTCTCGAAAGAGCACATCCTAAATAATTGTCGCTCCCAATTGCTCGTAACTAGATGGAATAAAAACAGCTTCTTTGGTGAAAACCGAATGAAAGAACTGTGAAAAGTGTTCAGATTTGTTTTTTATTTCTGATATCTCGAAACCGTCATCGTTTCTTATAACAGGAGTCAGGTTCCTGTTACGTATGCTTTTTCTTATATAGCTGTAAAGCAATTTAGGATTGTAAACTGCTCGCTGGAGCAAATCCCTCTCGTAATCCCGTCGGCTTTTGAAGATCAAGCTTTTTACCTTGTTCCTTTGAGTTTTGTTTTCTTGCAAGACTAAATTTTCATTAGGTCGGCAAAATTTCTTCCAAAGCCTTCCTTTTCTGTTAATCTCTCTTTTTAGATCCCTTTTTAGCCACTGTGGGCTGTTAGATATCCTAAGTTTTGATGGCGGACAGTGGCATTTTATTAGATTCAACAACCACTCCTTTAATTAATTCCAGTCCTCAGTGACATTCCCGGAGAATAGAAAATCCCAATCTATTCGTGATGCCTCAGCTCTCGTCTTGCAAAAGTTTCATCGCCATAGATTGGGCCTGGTTTCATTAATTGCAGATGGCACATAATATAAACCATACTTCGATGAAAGTACTGCATGATCACGTTGACCAAGTGGAGGTAGGCAGTGTACCTCGTATATACAGTCAGGATCTTTAGTGAAGACAAGATCTAAACATGCGCTCTTGTTGGAACAAATGCATGTTGTGTGAGAAGAGCTTCAAGTGTTGATTTTAAGCAGACGGTGATCGAAGGAAAACTTTGAGCAATACGCCTGCAGATCGTTTCCATCGAATGCTGGGTGCATTGAAGTCACCCATGAGAACAACATCAGGTCGACTTCAAATCTCCTTTATATTCTCTAACAAACAAGTATTAGTGGTTGTGTCTGTTCCCGGTGGTCAGTAGATAGTCATGACTTCAAGGAACTGCGATTCCTGCGTCTATATTTTCAGCTAAATAGCCTCAATACCATTGCTAATCTCCTCTGTCATTTCACACACTGTGAAATTGCTTTTAATATACATCGCAACTGCTCCACCCTGGTGGTGGGTGCGGTCTCTCCTGAACAAGTGGTACCCAGATAAGGCTACTTCGCAATCGCTGGTGTTCTGTGACAGCCATGTTTCTGTGATTGCTATAATATTGGGAGGCAGAACGGCTACCTGAATTCTCAGTTCTTCGAGATTCAAAAACAGACTTTGGGCGTCGGTATACAGAAATTTAAGTATGCAACACTCGGCAGAGTCAAATTCCATTTGTTTCGAGTTTGCCAATGCTAATGTGCCACTGCCATTATGAGCATTGGCTGGTTCCAGAGCAATATTGCGTTTCTCTGTATCACGCGTCCCCTGTATATAACCAGACTGTTCTCTCCATCTGCAAGTCTCCTTTTCATTTCTATCACTAATTCGCGGCGTTTTAGACGTTCTGCTGGAGAGAATTCTTGCTGGAAAAAACCTGTTTATGAGAGAGAAGTAGTTTAGAATCTTCCTTGTTGTCCAAGGCAATTTTAAAAGGTCATGGTCTCACAGTTGCTGACTGTCCAATATCCTTTTTTCCGAGCAAGGAGGCTGTGCGAACGGTTATCTTCTCTCCCGAATGAAGTTTATCGTTCAGCAGGTGCTGAAACAAAGCCAGATCAATGGATATCGTTTCCTTTGATGTGTGTGCATTTTATTCAGGTAAACCCTGGATAACTACGCAGTTCTCTCAGTCTAGGGCGTCCTATAATACACTGCTGACCATATTTACCTCTGAATGTCCAGAGTTATTCATTAGGGTTGTTTTAACTTTATAATTGTGTTATGGTGTTTCCCTATTCTCTCTTGCCACTCATTGATTTTTTTTGCTCTCAACTATGGGCTCCTTAGAACTGGTGTGATAGCCGGCAGAAGTTGAGTTTTAGGTCGGAACTGCCTTTGGAAGAGGCATTATTGAAGTTGTCCTGATATTACCACTATCAAATTTGGTGGTGGTGTGGTGTTTCCCCATTGCAGATTGCCATGCGTTTGTTTCATGGGATGCAACTACGGGCTTTTTAGAGCACCCAAGATGGGAGGATGTGCTTTATGGTCAGTTTTGGTCATCTTCCGTAGGATTCAGAGTCTGTATTTCTGTTATCTGGTCGTTACAGGTATTCGCGTCCGAAGATTGAGAGTTGTTATAAATTGTAGTTTTTGGTATTTTTGGTGCTTTGGTCACCGCATTTTTAACTGTATTATGGCTAACCGTTTTTGTCTAGTATTGTTATCTTACAAGAGCTTCCTGAAGTCTGTTAGCTCATTTTCCACTTTTTGAACTCTCATTAAAATAAAAGTACATCCAATACAAGATTCGTCCTCGTAGCCAACGGATTTGGCTGCCATTACGCTTTTTGTATGCTTTGCTGGTCCTTGATTGTAAGTATAAACTGATCTAAAGCCAGTCGTGGATGCTGAAGCAAGCTCAACAGGCTTTCCTTTAAAGGAAGTGTCATTACTGGTTATGCTGCTAGCAAAATAATCATAGGTGATTTTAATCGGCCAGACATTGATTGGCAGGAAAATTCCTCTCCGTCATTACTTCAGAAATTGGTCGATTCTATTAATTTTTCAAACATGTCCCAACTGGTTAGTTCGGTGAATGTAAATGATAGCATTTTTTTAATTTTTTACACATGATAGCCACTCTTACTTTATGAATTTCTATCGTGATCTATTCACAATTGATCACGCCCTAATTCACTGCTGTTTTCCAGTCTTCCTCCCTACAAAGCATGAGGTAAGATGCAATAACCTTGGCTTTTCTAACACAACCCATGATGTGATAAATAATTTCTTAAGCACTCTAGATTGGCATAGCATATTTTCGGTAAACAATTGAAACTTTTTCCATGAGATGTTGTAGGGTCTTACAGAAACATACAGGCTCATATCCCACTTCAGATTTTTACTTCAAATACAGCCTCTTCTACTGTTCCAAATTTGCCTAAAAAGACTTTAAAAATTACGAAAACAACTTAACGATCCATCTAGAAGCTCTTTGGCAGTTCACTTAAAGATAGCACAAATATTTAAATAAGCCTTGAAAATAAGGCTCGCACGAGATAGGCAGAAGGAATCTCGAGCATTAAGTGATGCCAATTCTTCCAAATCTGTTACTCAAGCCTTTCATGTTCGGTCATCGGCTAAACGTCTGAGTGTCACTCCGCCTTTACTTCACTGTAACAAAAATTTCGAAACATAGGATTTAGGTAAAGCAGGATTGTTAAATTCATTTTTTTACCAACCCCTTTACCATTGAAACTCGCCTCACTCCCTCAATTCATCGTATTTCAAATTCAAATACCCATCTAACAACCATTACTTTCTCGCCTTCAAGTATTCAATTGAGGAAGCAATTAAAGATCAATTTACTAGTTCGTTATCTGAACATCTAAGGATTGCAGAGATTTTTGAATTAGCCTCAAAGATTCGGCTTGCATTGGACAGACAGACGGAATCATGCGCACTCAGCGAGCCAAACTCTGCAAAATCTGTTGCTCAACTGTTTCTCCGTCGATCCTGCTCTAAACGAGGTTATGAAATACCTCCATTACTTAATGAAACTAAGAAATTCGTTCTCAAAGACTCTGAGAAGGCAGAATTGTTTAGTAAATTCTTTGCAAATCATCTTACGATGGAATCTGAACCGGTTCCGACGTTTCAGGCATCCTCATTTAACGTTATCAGTACCATTGATTTCTCCATAGAACTAAATCGTAAGCAAATAAAGCGTCTGAAAAACTCGCATTCTTCGGGGACTGACGGTATTCCAAACTCAGTTATTAAGAGAGTGCCGAGCTTTCCCCGATTGCTTAGCCATGTATTCTCAGTTTATCTTTTAAACGGATTCTTTCCTGACTCATGGAAGACATATATTATTCTTCCTGTTTACAAGTCGGGATCTCGTTCGGACGTAAATAATTATCGAGGCGTTCACAAAACCCCGGCTCTAGCAAAACGTCTTGAAAAAATTATTTTGAATCAAATTCTCGACTTTTGCTTAGAAAATAAGCCCTTAAGCGACTCGCAATATGGTTTTCTACCTGGGAGATCATGCGAAGTGTGCCACTTAGCTTTTCTTAACCTCGTCACTTCCCTTCGTAATGAGCAGCAGTCAGTGGTATTGATCTACTTTGACCTGAGCAAAGCATTTGACAAGGTACCACACAGACGTCTTCTGGTGAAACTAGAAGCCCTCGGCATCCGTCCTCCTCTCCTTGACTTCATTGGTTCCTACTTGTCTAACCGCAACCAGAAAGTCTTAAATAAATAAATAAATTGTATATTTAAGGCCCAGAGGGCCCCATCATTATCTTAGTAGGTAATAGCAACTCGACGCCTCAACCGATCACCAGTTGCTTTTTTCAAGGCACGGTTCTAGGTCCCCTTCTCTTTATTCTGTACATAAACGAAATTTCAGCTTTACTCACAAATTCACAAAATTTCGTTTACGCTGACGATCTCAAGTGCATTTATTCATTTTCTAAAGACACTGTCAATAGTTGCGTGGATAAAATCAACACTGATCTACTTATGCTCTCACTTTGGAACTGTACTTGGCAGATGGGGTTTTCTTCATCCAAGAGTAGTTTTATGGGTTTTGACCCCGCTTAGCTTCCTGGATCCCTCTTATATCAAAAAAGTACACTTTTAGAACGATCAACTATAAAAGACTTAGGTCTAAGTTACACGAACAAGCTAGCATTATCGCCTCATGCAGATCAAATTTCTGCAAAGGATGTACAGATATGTGGTTTTATATCGCATAATTTCTTCCTTCCGGAAATAAAGTTAGACCTGTACCGCATGTTTGTTCTTCCTATCCTAGAATACTGCTGTCCCCTCTTTGGGCTGATGAACGCCTCTGACCGCAGTAAGATTTAAAAAGTTCAGAGGGTTTTTACTCGAAGACTATTTTCTCTTCCTGGATCGAGTATCTCTTATACGGATAGAAGCCAGTTACCAAACTTTAAATTTCTGTGGGTTAGAAGACTCGAAGCCGGTCTCTGCTTCTTGTTTCGTGTTAACTCTAGCCCAAATCTCCCACGAATTAACGCTCTCACTCCGGTAGATCGACCCTATGCCACTCGTAATTCCTCCATGGAGACTGGGTCTGGAGGCTGGAAGCAGGCTTTTGTCTCCATTTTAGACTTGATGATAGCTCATATTTACCCAAGCTTTCTGTCATCATCCCCGTTTGCCTTCCTTATAACCTAAGAAATTATGCACTAATCATTCTCCTCCTGCATCCTCCACGTGTAAATGCTTTATTCTTTACTTCTAGGTATAGCTTTAATTCACTTTAAGTCAATTTATTGAGGGAATTAGGCTTTTGCCCTTGAGCTCCCTATTCACATTCAAAAATGACAAAAAAATAAACTTTTACAGCAATAACTGACAAATGCAAACGTTAGGTCATGGATATGTGTGGGCCAGGCATAAGCTGCTACAACTGACACAAGCTTCTTTGTTTGTACAATAGTTTCTCAGCAAATTAGTATCCAGTGTGCATTTAAATGTGTCAACAGTTTCTGAAAGTACCACCTCATCAGCGAGTCCGTTCCATGCACCAACGACCCTCTGCGAAAAGACGTTCCGACGGATAACTCCGCAGATGTTCCGTCTCAGCCAATTCGAAGAAGTCAGCAAATTCTAGGGCACACTCGCGGCCTCTGATAATCCGGTAGGTTTGGATGAGTTAACCGCCTAGTTGCTTATAATTGAGAGGAAACGAATCAAGTTCAACTTGTTTGGTTTGTAAGGCAGATGACTGAGATTCTTGACCATCTTCGTAGCCCTCGCCTGTACTCGTTTGAGCTTCAGATAATCCTTCTTAAAACACGGACGCCAGGCCTGGGTGGCATATTCCAAGAGAGATCGAACAAATGCTTCGTAGGTTTTTCGGAACAGTTCCTTATGAATCTGCACAAATCCAAGTCTGAGCACAAACAAAACTTGTGCTGTACGTTTAGCTACCTTTAAACACTGTGAAGATGGTTTGATTGAGGAGTTTATAAGAACACCGAGGTCCTTCGTTTCCTCAACAATCAAAAGAAGCTGCCCATTGAGAAGTTATTGGTAGGAATCATCCTCCTTACTGGTCTTTCTGGTATGGAGTCGTAGGACCACACACCTTCCAACATTAAAATTTAAGAGCCAACGAACATACCAGCTTCTAAGATGGTTGAGACTCTCTTGAAGTGCATGCCTATCTGTATCATATCTGATGACCCTCCACAATTTAACATCGGCTGCAAACATGACGGCACTGCAACCCAGGTCTTCAACGCAGTCGTTGAAATAGACTAAGAAGACTAGTGGTCCTAAGGCAGAGCCTCGGGGAACAACACTCAGAACCGGAGTAGTTGTTGACTTCGAGGTATCGATGCACACAGTTTTAAATCATGCTGTAAGAAAATCTGCAATCCATGTCGGCAGCATTCCTCGTATTCCAATTTCAAATAATTTACAGATAAGACGTTTGTGTGGGACACTTTCAAATTCCTTCTTTAAATCAATGTAGACGACGTCAACCCTACCAACTTCCTCCAATGCACGAGTCCACTGCACTGTCGAGAGCAATAAACTGGAAAGGCAAGAGCGCTTCTGTCTGAATCCATGCTGGAGCTAAGAGCAATCGGTTTTCCTCAAGGAACTTCATGGTCGCCTTCTTAATTATTTATTCCATTATTTTACAGAAAATGGAGGTAAGGCTGACAGGCCGATACTTATTGATATTAGATCGAGCCCCACTCTTGTTAATGTTTATATTTGCCACCTTCCATTTGGATGGCAGTTTCCCAGATTCAAAGGTCGAATTGAATATATGCGCTAGTTGTTTGGAGAGTTCGCTGGCCAGTTCTTTCAAGAACTTTGCCGGTAAATCATCCGGACCAGATGACTTGGCTTCTTTGAGATTTTGCAGTTCACGTTCCACGAGAGGTTCCGGGAAGAATATATATTCAAGCACTTGACCGGCTTCTACAACACCACCGTTGTCGTGGTCAAGCTGAAGTTCCGGTTCTCTAGTGAATAACGAGGCAAAGAACCGACCAAAGTGCTCGGCTTTCTCGCAACTTTCAATGATTTCAACACCATTATTACTGCGACTGGGTCCTTGTTTTTTTAATCGACTATTGATATAATTGAATAAAATTTAGGTTTATTTTCAGCCTGTTGAATAATTCTTGATTCCTAGCTCTTCCTTTCCTGACATATTATTTTTTGACAGCATTTCTGCGGTGAAGAAATTCCTTGAGACTCTCTGCTGACCCTGTTTCTCTGAATACCTTCCATTTTTATTCTTCTTCTTTAACTACCTCTTAAGTTCTCTTGTTAACCAGGCAGGGCGACTAGCCTTTTTTGCACCTTCAATGGACAAAAGCATTCAATCAGATCAAGTGAAACCTTCTTAAACGATTGCCAGTCATCCTCTGGTTTCCTTTTGAGCAAAGAGTCCCATTGCACGAATATCAGTTCTTTCTTCATCGCGTAAAAATCAGCCTTCAATTTATTTCGCTTGCCTTCCATTCTCTTCTGGCGTACTATAGTCACTCTTACCGAGGGGTGCAATAGAATACACTTCATCAATGTTAGAGAATTCCTCCGTAAATACTAGGTCGAGGCAATTTGCTCTCTGGTTCTCTCTAAATCTCGTTAGTATGTTAACCTTCTGTGCCAGAGATAGGTCAAGTGAGGTCCATTAGCTTGTGGCTGACGGAAGTTGGCGCACCATCAACAGTCAGATTTATCCAGTCTACTGAAGGTGCATTGAAATCTCCAGCAATAAGTACCTCCTGGTGACTCGCAACTTCCTTGAGCAAATGGAGGAGTGACTCATCAGCTGCACTTGGAATATTAGGTGGTCTGTAGATCGTCGAGAATTGTAGGTTTTGGTAACAATCCTTTTTAATCTTTATCCATATAAATTCACATTCAAGGACGATGGCGTGCACTCGTTCGACGGCTAATATACCTGTCCTCACGTATACGGCCACTCCACCTCCCTGTCTATTTTTCTCGGTCTCTTCGAAATATTTGTTATCCATCTATCGAAACCTCGTTATCCGCAATTTCGGCTTTGAGCCACGTTTCCGTAACATCAACTACATCGGGGGTTCGGTCTGAGACTAGTGCTTTGAGTTCGTCTACTTACGAAAGGAGACTCTGAGCATTTGTATACAAACATCTCAATTTAGACTGGGTAACTCCTTGATATAGACTTCTGCTCAGTTCGTACGTTTGAATGCTAGATTTTGACAGTGCTTTCCGAGATGAACTGGTGTCCATCCCGCCCACACTAAGTTCTGATGAGTGGTCGACCTCTGAGTTCTGGAGAGCGTTCCTTTTATTATTAGAGCTCTGTGCAGTTGGGTACTTCGTATTTAGTGTCCCCCGTCTGTGTAAGGGCCCGCCATTATGATATACGGTGTCTGCCACAAGAAGGACCTCTTCTTCACTTTTATTTCCCCATCCTTTATTTGGAGCCATTTTTCCCCTTGTTCTATTCTCCTTTTCAGTTCTGTTATCAGTATCCTCATTTAATATCTTTCCGTTGGTTCGTAATCCGTCTGAAAAAACAGATCCCTATGTGAGTTACGAAGAGCCATTCTCCATTCTAGGAGGAATGAAGCATGAAGATCATTTTCAAGAATGATTTTAAGAGGCCTCAGTGATGAAAGTTCAGGTGAAACACGCGCTTTCCCTAAATGGAATGCTTTGTGTATGGTAACGCATTTGCCATCTTGAAGAATTGAATTTGAGTATGCTCGTAAAAACTGAGGTCATGTTTTATCCTTTCCTTTGCAATCAGAGAAGTGGACTCAAGAGCCCTTTGATGACTAGATTTCGTTTTCGGTCGAAATGTCTGTTTGGTGACTTGGTGCTCTGATTTGTTGAAAGGGCATCAGTATCCGGAAGAATTCTTCGTTGATTGACGATGTTAATTCCGTCATTACGAGCTTTCTTTAGAATAACTTGCTTATTAAAATTAGGCCGTTAACTAGTCTATCTGCATTCAAGCGAAGACTGCACATTTATCTTAACACTAATTCTATCAACCTTTTATTTTAGCCATCTTTTCCGAGCAGCTTTCACTATAACTTGGAGAAAGGACCATCGGGAATTTAAGTGGCACTATTGAAACTATTTTACTTTTCGTCGATTCCCCCATGAACCATGATGTCTCCTTACATCCCCAGTCATTCAACAGATGAAGTCACTCGGACGTACACAGTTTAACATGCTGCTGTTTCATTGGGTACTTAACATCATCAGAATTAAATTCTGGATCCAAAGATGTTGAGACCTGAAGGTCAATGACGCCTTTTCATGAGAATTGGTTTCATGTGCCATAGTGATCAAGAACTAACCATATCGACGTTTCAATATCTCATTCTGAAATGCCATTATAGTATTAGCCTACTCTACATCCTAACCTTATTTTCCTTAGCAGTTTTTTCTCCTGCCCTCTATTTGAAAATGGAGGCCTATTGAACTCTGCCTCAATTTGCAAGGTAAGTGTTTTTTTCACTGTCTATTTTCTAGTTCACTATTAATTTAAAAACATTGCTGACTGTTGACCTAACACGACAAGTTCTGTCTACATTATTGAGTATTTGAACATTTTATCTGCACACTGTCTAAATTTTATTTCGTTACTAATGTTTGTTAAGACAGTGCCTTGCCGGCGCTAACCAAATCTATATTCGAAATAAATTCTAAATTTATTAGGTCAAACCTATCTGATTGGACACAACAAGTTTTAGTTAGGTCCTAATACTCAAGTTCTACCCCGATTGTGAGTTATGTCCTTCAAGGCACCATGTTAGGTCCTTTGCTGTTCTTACTTTCCACAAATAATATTTCATCGATAGGTAAACATTCTCAATATTATATTTATGCTGATGATCTCCAATGCGTGTATTCCTTATCTTAATATATGGCCGAATGATGCCACGAATAAATTCATTCGTACTTTGACGCTCTTTATTTATTCATTTATTTAACGTCAGTTTACAGGCAAAGTCAAAATATATATATACGCTAGATGGTCAAGCTGACGGTGAAAAACTCCTGATCGTTGTTTCAAGTGTGTTGAGGAGAAAAAACTGCAGCTTATTGAGGGATAAAATTTCAGGACAGGGAAACGTTAGCGCAGGTGCCCGGTGAAGGACTTCTCCGTTCAGTTTTATGGATCCGATATTCTGCACCAGCAGGTATGTCGGCGAATGGCTGCTCACTGTCAACTGAGGAATAAGCCGATTAATGTCTGTAGAGCCAGCAATATTGCCCTCAGCACGAAGTCCGGTACATGATGCAGAGTCTGTGAGCGCCATCAGAACCGAAGAGAGCTTCCACAGAGTCCGCACCCAAAAGTGTTGGAAGGTTTCCTGAATGTAGAAAACTAGTGACAGCTCTCGTAAAAAAGGGATAGCTTTGCCGAATTTTTATACTTCTGGGTAGCTTATTCCAGATTTCTATAGCGTTTATCGAAAACAAAACTGTTGGTATCTAACGGTGCGTGCCAAAGGAAGAAATAAAAATACATCTCGATTACTGGTGCGCCGAGAGTGGTTGAGGTGCCTCAGAGATGTAAGGTGGTTAAATGTACAACTGTTTAAAACTTTAAACAGTAAAAATAGTCCCTTCGGTCAAGGCCTGTAAGCTCACAGTGATGTTGGTAGTACAGGTTTCGGTGTTCTGAATAGAAAACTCTTTTTGGAAAGAAGCGCTGGACTGATTCTATCTTCTTCCATTCACTAGTGGGCAGAAGGCTGCATAGAAACGAGCAGTATTTTAAACAAGGCTTGATATACATTTTATAGAGGCTGATTCTAATATTGATGGTTTGGAAATTTCTGAGAATAAACCCAGTAGTTTGGCGTGCTTTTGAGACAATCAGGGCGCAGTGCTCTGACAGATTAAAACTACTAGAATATGATATGCCCATATCCTTTATAACTCCGGACACATTTACGTCGTGACCGTCTATGCTTAGGTGGGGCTGATGTTTGTCGTCAATAACCATAACGGAGTACTTGTGCCAAGAAAGCGAAACGCAAAATGTGCGACACCACTGAGCGAAGGCCTGAAGATCCTTTTTAAGAGCTCAAGCACGATGTTGCGATCGACCGGTTTATATCGATAGGCAACTTTTCAATCGTCAGCGTACATAAAGGGCCTACCATACTGGAAACAATAAGGAACATCGTTGACAAAAAGGCAAAATAGAAGCGGGCCGTGCATGCTACCCTGAATAACTCCACTCCTCGCATACGTGGGGTTGGAGATAACATCAGAACTTTTAACCCGTTGTGTGCGAGCATTCAAATAAGAGGGTATTAAATTCAGAAGCTTGTTACTTATGCCGAAGGAGGAAAGTTTCAGCAGTAAGAAATCATGGTCAACACGACCAAAAGCCTTCGTGAAATCGAAGTAAACGGTGTAAATTGCAAAACCGCTGTCTCTAGATTGTAGCACATGATCATAGAAAGAGAGCTTTTTTGGGTAAATGCAGTATGTGCGATTCCTTCCATAAAAAAGGGAAGGTTTCACGTTCAAGAGCAAGATTAAATATCTTTTTCAGAAGTGACGGAAATATATCGTTTGCATCCGCCTTTAAAACGCTGAACCAGACACCATGTGGTCCAGGAATGTAAGATTGACGAAAACGCCGAATAGCTACGTTCACGTCCCGGACGGTAAAAGTTATGGTTTCGAGGACGTTACCGGTCCAAACCCAGATTTTAGGAAAGGGAGCGACAGTATGTTCACTCAACTTTCTAGATAAGAAAGCATTGAAGCTATCAGCTGTCAACTTAGCGTCAGCTATAGGGTTTCCTAAGGCATCTCGAAGTACGGGGTGTTGCTTTTTTCTCTGCACTTTCACTGTGCACGAAAAGAGCTTCGCAACATTTAACGAAGGGTTTTCGGAAAAGATGACTTCATCAGCTAGTCGTTTTTCGTCAGACAGCCTCTTAGCCTCTACAAAGATTGGTAAGATCAAGGGCAGGACGGAAGTGTTGTTTTGTAGATGAAAATGACGGGTGAATCTACGCAGTCTACGGCGGAATGATAAAGGGAGGTAGACTTCATCCTTGACATTAATAATATTCTTACGGGTAGCAAAGCGGTAAATGATTGGAACTAGAACTTGGTACAAAGTATCAGTACGAAACATTCACATCCGAACATACAAATAAGTTAGTCCAATCGTTGGAATTTAGATGTTTTAGCAATTCCCTCATATTTGCTGATCTGAAATCATGGAAAAAAACAATATTTTCAGAAAACGTTTAACTAGCCTCTTGTTCTAGTTTAGAAAGAACTATAGCATGGTCAGAACTCCCAAGTGGATCTAAGGGTGACAACCTCTACAGAAAATAAGATCAAGTCTGTTTGGTCCTTTGGTGGGAAAATCAACTATCTGGTCCTACATGCCTATATCTATGGCCTCAAGTAGATCTTCGAACTTTGCCGGACCGGAATGAGGAAACCAGTGTACTTCAGGAAGATTGAAGTCCCTTGCAATCAAGCAGGGCTTCAGATTTAAGTCAGCTGTGGCGTGAAATTCCTGCGAGAGACAAAGGTCGTAATCCTCACTGGCATTGGATGTGCGATAGACACTACCAACGAGTAAAAAGTAGTTTTATTCTAGAACAACTCGGAGCCAACAGCTCTCTTCTGCCGTTGTAAATTGGCGATAGTCCAACGGCAGAAATGTAAGTGGTTACTTAACATAGATACAGCTTCCTCTGCCACGGACCTCGTGTCGATCATTCCGAATGTAAGCGTAGCCTAGAATAGAGAGTTCGGAGTCGGATACACAGGGTGTTGGCGTGGAGCTCCACATGGCTAATAGAGTTCTCACCTTCTAAATTTCGTTGCATGTGTTTTGGGCCTGTAAGGCTGCCACAACCTGTTATTTTTAAAGGTCGCCCTATGACTGAATGTTCCTCAATCTTTCGCCTCATTCCGATAGAATTACGGCCAAAGATGCTCAGATTTGCGGCTTTATTTCTTACAATTTCTACCTTCCTGAAATAAAATAAAGACTATAACTTATGTTTGTGATTTCCCCTCTTGAATTATGCTCCAAGGAAATTTTCAAAAAACTCCTGTATTTGACTCTTTCAAATACTTACTAATCAACTAGATACCAGCTGACGGAGCTAAAATGTATTTTTGGGCAAAAGACTGGAAGCAGGTTTTTGTCTCTTTTTTCGCATTTATAATAGCTAAAATCTCCCCAAGCTTTCTGTCATTACCCTTGTTAATCTTCCTTATGACCTCAGAAATTCTGCACTCATTAAACCTCCTCCTTCATCCTCCACATCTTACCACTCTCTAGTTTTTGCTTCTAGGTAAAGCTTTCTTTGGAATAACTTGCCAATTGAAAGTATGTCAATAACTAGTCTATCTGCATTCAACCAAAGACTGCACTTTTATCTTAATACTGATTCTATAAACCTTTTATTTCCCTCATCTTTTCGGATCAGTTTTCTCCATGACTTGGAGAAAGGACCATCAGGAAATAAATAGACCTTCTTCAAATATTTTTCTCTACCTCGATTCCCACAGGAACCAGGATGTATCTTTATACCACTAGTCATAAAAACGACGGAAGTCATTTGGACGTACACCGTCAAACATTCTCCCATTTCATCGGCTACCTACCATCATCAGAATTCAATGCTCGATGCTGAGGCTTCTCGTCCATTGACGCCTTTTCGCAAGATTGTGTTTTATGCGCCTCCCTGCTCAAGAACGATCCATATTGATGTTCCATTATCTCATCCTGAACTTCTACTGCAACATTAGCATACTCTACCCCTTAACCCTATTTTCCTAAGCACTTTTTCTCCTACCATCTATTCTAAAATGGAGGCCTTTTGAACTCTGCCTCCATTTACAAGGTAGGATTTTTTTCACTCCCTATTTTCTAGTTTGCAATTAATTACAAAACATAGCTAACTATTGCTTTAACAGGACAAGTTCTGCCTATATTATTAAATATTGTACATTTTATCTGCACACATTGTCATAATTTTATTTTGGGACTAATGTTTGTTTTAACAGTGCCTTTCCGGCGCTAACCAAATGTTAATTCTAAATTGTAAGGCCGTATCTTCAATACACGATTCAAGCCTGGAAACCGCGTAGGCAGGTGGATTACATGCTGTTCGAAAGGTTACAGAGACTAGCCCATCGGCTTGAAGCAAAATGATTGATTGACGACGCTGAGAATATCTGCAAACGGTAATCGTAAGGAATCATAAATACCACCAAAGTGCACTGGAAGCACGCCCTATAGATATCAAACGGGCAACAATGCAGATGGTTATGTGAGGCAGGAAAGTAAAGGCGATAAGACATTCATCATAGATGTGCATAAATAAGTCAAAGACCTGGATACCATAAGCAAAATAGCAGGCTTTCAGGAAGCTAGGTCAGAGAACCTTATCAGAAGAACTGGCTCCAGCGATGTTCGAGAATAAACCAGCGTGCTCAAATTTTTAGAGCAACGTGAACACAGTAACAAAGTCATCATTATGTGAGGCGTGCATTGGACCTTGTTGAAATCGATGGTAGAATTTCTGCTTAAACGCCCTGTACTAAATTCGTGAAGGTAAGGGTATGGCTTGTTCGAATTCAATTATTATTAACTTAAAGAATGAAAATCGTTTATTAGCCATATCACAAGACAAAAATGATAATAATGACCCTGAAAAGTCCCGAAAACAGTATCTTTCTTCGGACCTAGGAGGCTTAGCTGATATTTTGCTGTTAAAGGGAATGAACGCCCATTGTTTAACTGTTTGGTAAAGGAGATTTTTTGAAAACTTTGCCTGTTTGAATTACGCACAGATGGAGGGGGGTCGCAACAGCGAGTATTTTGAGATTCCACTAGAGGACGACGCTGCACTCAAGTCACCGAAGTCCCCTTTTACACCAAGGGCGCTTACAAAACCAAAGTCTGCTCCCGTTAGCGCCAGCGATTTGGCCAAAAAGTTGGGAAACGGCTAGCGAGCGTCGTAGCCGTGCTCTTCAGGTATTTGTCAATGGCCCTACAATTTGGCTCTTTTTGATTAGAGCTGTCCTTGATTTAATTAATGGTTTATATTTCAACTTTTCGTTCCTCGCCTCAGGCATTATTAGCGCCAACTTCGTCTTTTTCTACTTCGTCCCCGTAAATGTTTATTTTTTGCCCTTTTTTCCTGTTTAGTCATTGGTCTGCACTGCGCCATGAGTTAGCCTGCTGGACAATTTACAGCCTCTACACATCTTAACTAGCTCATTTCCAGCTGCAGTTTGCTCATGCTTATGTGTAGACTGCAATCCTTTTTTAGGTTATTCTCCATCATGTCTATTTAACCTACTGTTTGATTAGCCGTATCTGAAACGACTGGTCCCAGGTGTCACTTTAGGTAGTACTTGCTTCCGCTGCATGCGGGCTCTAGGTATTTTTTGTGCAAAAACATGCATCTACAGAGATCTCTGCTTCGTCAGATCCACATTCAACTTGCCGTGACAGATGATACGCGTGTAGAGTAAAAATGATTCCGTCTTTTGTCCTAATCGCGCAATACTTACCTATCTTTGTTTCGGTATGCCGTATAAGCATGTTAGTCAAGTTCCCTGAATGTGCTGCCATGTAAATATCCGGACAAAAAATTCCGTTTCTGAACCTCATCAAGTGGTGTTTGCGTTACATTTTACTCCTGGCATTCACGATGCTTCCTATCAGTTCCGTGTTCTTCATAGTCGAATGCTATGATAATGTTATTTAAAGCTTTTTTTGTCCACATGAGGTTTCGAGGAATTTCACCCTAGACATATGTCCGAGTACCGACGGCTATCTTTGTCTCTGTCGCGTTGTACAGAAAGGACTAAGGCGTTGGTTATCATACTGCCTCTTCACCTTGATTTTATGGGCTTCCAACGTAAGCTCGAATGCAAGCAACGCCACGAGTTTATCATTTTCGCAATTAGTTATTAATCCGACGTCCGTTGATCAGTGTGCCCTGGGTATTTGGGGTACATGTTTTGAGTTTGATCTACCAAAGGAGAGCATTCCTGTGGTCTGTTTATGTTGTTTTTCCTGTTTCACCCTTTCCCGGTTTCTTGTACTATTCTTTCTTTGCCATTCCCTCATAACATACCCTTTTACTAGCTTCTCTGAAACTCGGTTTTCTCCAGCATTGTAACATTGCCTTCGATTTAATCGAGGACGTTATCTTCTCTGTCCCTCAGGATTTAGGCATTGTTCTACATTCACAGTTCACCAGAATTTAGATCCCCGACATCAATAATTATTTTCGTCTTCGGTCTTTTACTTGTTTGGCTATCTTCAATGCAAATTTAAGTGACTGCTGTGTTCACGGTCTAAGTAGCGAATTCGCAATGATTCGTGGAGGTATACTGCCGAGGTCCCTGTACTTCGCGGCCCATATTTGGACTGAGAAGCCTTATTCTCTGGTGGACAGCGTTTACTGTGTGATATCGCCATGGCTCGGGGCAATTTCGAGGATAGCTTACCTGTAAGGTGGGCACCCGGCCATGCCTGAGAACGTTGTCACTAATTATTACTGCTTATTCATCTGATTTGTTAGCCGAATTATTTCACTAGCTTTCTGTAGGGGTTATGACATTCTTCGCAACTAGTGGACGTGCCGGTACCTTATGGCGAGGCCGACGCTAGGTGTTACCCGAGCCTCGAATTTTACGCCTGTTTATGTCCTCTGTTAAATAATTGAATTTAATTTAAATGAGATCTTCGTTCTTCGGTAGGAAACAAAGGACAAGAACGAGCAGCATGTGCAGAAGGTTACAGCCACGGTCAAAGATACGAAAGAATCAACAGAACATCGGATTGCAGAGCTAAAGGAAAACCTAGAAATGGACTTGGCGTTGAAGGATAGGCGTCGCCAGCAGATACTCGAAGAAAAGATTGGCTCTGCGAAAAAAGAAGTAAGCCCTCCTATGAAATCAATGTACTCGTGTTCCAGACTGAGAAAGTAGAACGGTTACGCACATCGCTTAGCGATGCATGTCATGAAAAACTAAAAGAGATAGAGCTTGATATGTCCAACAAAGAAAATAATCGCAAATCCATCTTATTGGGCATTAAAGAAGCCTGCCAACAAAAGGTACACTATTGCTCTATTTTGTGCATTTTTTCAGCTCGACCGAGTCTCGGAAGTGCAATCACGCCGTTCGCTGAGCACTTCTGTTAAAGAGCAGGAATGAGTGCGGTTCTCCAACGGACCAATAGATGATCACTGCCCCGATATTTCCTTTTTGTGACCCTCATCAAGTTAATTCATATGTGCATTTTTATGAAAACATTAGTTGTTTGTTTCCCTGTGCTTTCTTGGTCAGTCGCAGATTACACAGTCGTTCTTTATCGCGCACCTGCTAAGATCAGACACCGTTGAAGTTGGTCCTCTCAATTTTTTTCCTAATCGAAAACTTTGGCGGTTATTGTGGAGCTCTCTTGAGGGTCATGACGTACTTATACAGATCCGCTGTTTTTAAAGCGGATGAGTCGCTAGTTTTTTATGCCTGGAGTTCCTAGTGTGGGCGACTTAAAAAACGTTCATGTTGTGGTGGTTAGACTCTTCGTTTACATAGTGACAGGTTTGGAGGTCTTTTACTGTCCGTCGACCCTGCTTTATTTTAGTTCGCATGTTACATCCAATTCTTGGAAGTCAGAAGACTGGCTCGCTAGGGTGTGCTGTATTGTATTAGCGGCATCTGTTAGCTGCCCTACTATTAACTCTGCATCCTTATGCACGGAACTTGGTGGTCAACTCGACGCATCAGCTACGTCACAGAACTTGTCTTTCACGCTTTCGTCCACGAGGACATTAACCAATCATTAGTTTCCAAAAGGTCGTGAACGGGGTGTATGCCTTAAAACCGAAGGTTGTAGGACTGTGTTATCAATCCAGGAGCAGCGGTCGCAGATTTTGTTTCCCAGTCTGGGGTATTGGCGGATAATTGAAATGATGATACGTGCGTATCTCGGGTCGGTATCGCACATCATACGATGGTTACCATTCGCGTGTCCCTGGCCATTCAGTAAGGTTGTTGTTTGATGGCAAGTCCGGCTGTCACTCGTCTCTGCTGCCTATGACAGGATGACCGCGGAAGTAGCTATCGAGCTATGGGGAATGAGGAAAGGATCAGGTGCCTGCTGGCAAATTATTTGGAACAGGGGAGCCCATCGGGACATGTTCCTGGGCGTGAAACTTTGGGTCTCGAACCCATTTATTACAAATATCTGGCGGGCTTGGATGAAGAGGTAATGGACAAATACACATTGATAACAGAGGTTGCTTACGGCCTGTCGCATTGAAAAACTAACATACATGGTTACACTGATGGTTTTTTGTCTTGTTTACCTGGGAAGATCTGAGACCTTTTCAGGAAAGCATTATCCGCTGTTGCTTTATAATTATCCAAAAATCCGCATCCAACGATTGATTAAAAGGTGGGGGCGTAGCTTGTTTGGTCTTAACTGCCATAAGATCCAGCGGTAGTTTGCACTTGTTACGTACTCCGCCCAGAACGCATTCTTATGCATGTTTTGCGAGCATGGACGGTTCTCCACTGAGTCCATAGTATTCGGCTGGACTTTCTTTAGTAATCTGGACGGACATATGCGTCGTTCAAAAATGTAAACCCCGAACCAACATGGCGAACACGGGGTGATCTTTCTTTCAATTTTTGTACGAAATAGTGTCCGGATATGTAGCCGTGTTATTCTTAATGTGATGTATTTATTTTGTGGGTGCGGATGTTTTTCGGGGGAGTAGGGTTGAGGCAGCACAGGACGGATTCGGCTGGATCATTTGGTGCACTACTGGTGGCAATTACAATGGATCTCCGAATGATCACTGCTGTCGTCTAGCAGGTGTAGAAGATTCGACTACCTTTTTCGCTGAAACGAGAAATGGTCGTAGAGCCATGGGCTCAATGAAACTCTCTCCCGGTAATGAGATGAGTGTTGGCGAATTGAGATGGGGTCCTGGCATGCCGAATATAGGAGAATTGCAGTCATTGGGATCGTGTTAAGTGGCGTTTTATTCAAGTAACAGGTTCCGGTCCTGTGGGTGGTTTCTGCAAAGCTCAGCTCTGCAGTAGCGGAGAAGTGCACTGTCGATTACTCATTTGGATACTCCTAGAACATCATCGAGAATGGTATATCTAGGCAAGACTGACCAGATCAAGGAGTAGTCGCTGAAACATCAGTCCGGCTATTCTGTGATCTTCACAAAGTGGTGAAATAGTGTGGGCCTCCAATACGAATGGCGATAGTCAAAGACATTGAGTGTTAAACCCGATTGAACGAATAAGACCCGATTTCACTGTAGGTCAGCGAACCCAAAACCTATGCAGACCTCGGTCAAACTATGAAGTGTTTAGGGGCTAAACGCAGGGTCGGAATGTTTCTGGTTGCATCCACAGCTGACATGCAGTACAGTTTGCGCTGTCTTGTATGCATAATCAGTTGACCTCTATAAATGTTTTCAATTAAATTTATCCAGGGTACATTTTAATCGTGTGAAGTCTTCTGACTTGCGGTCGGCATCCTGTCATTCACAATTTCCAGCGGAACAAAATGACTACGAAGTTTGTGTAGATGTCCCGCATAAATTGTCACTGCTCATTTAGCGACAATCGTCTCAGAGGGTTTAACTATGTAATTTACTGTGGATCTTTTTAGAGATTCGTATTTCCTTCAGAAAAAACATGTTGAAGAAAAGAATATTCAATTCTAAGGCTGAAATCACACACTGGGATAGATTCTATGGTTAGCCTCTAGACTTGGATTTATCAAATCAGGATTATAAAGAATGGTCCCATTTTCAGCGACCTGGTATGCTGTGATCATACTCTGCCTAGGTGGCCTCGACGATGTCGCAAGTTTTAACTCTCCACACCTGACGTACCACGGAATCGGATCTGGAGAATTTGATCCGTTCTCACTTTCAATGGCTGAGACCCAGTTCGGAAGTTCCAAGAACCAGTCCATGTCTTGATGGACTGTCCGGAATCAGGAAATTAATGCGAGTATTAAGTTCCTAGGGAATTAAACAAGGCAGGAACAATGAGAGTTGCAGAAAAGAGCTCTGTCACGAAATATGGTATGATACCATCAAGTAGTAACTGTGTGAGGGCGAGACGGGGCGGGTCGCACTTGTCAAGTGGATAAATTCGATATGTTTCCGACAGGCACCATTGCTATGTCTAACGTCCTTATTAAAGGTTATTCACCTCTGCAGTGAGCACCTCCAGACTCGCAGCACCGTAAGTTTTATCTGTAAGCGTTCTCACCAGAGAAGTGACAGCCGCTTGGGCTTCGTCCGCCTGCAGCACTCAGAGAAGACAGAAATATTGATTGACATCACGACGTCACAAGCCGGAGTGTAAGTTACACTTACTATGCGGAGAGAAGGCGACATGAGGAGGCTGCGGCGCCGATGATCGGGAGAGCAGACAACAACAACAACTGCATATTCACACACTTGCTCCACATGGAAGAGGATGAGGAAAAGGGAAATGATGACCTTTGTACCGTCTTATTGCGTTTCCCACCCATAAGGCTAAAGCAATTGACAGTTACCGATCAAATCCATTGGGTTCGCGAGTACCGTCGATTAATTGTTACTCTCAGTGACATACAGGCTAACTGACCGGGCGCTCTCTGACATGCAGAGCAGCTAATAGCCCAGCGAGCTACGGCTCGTCTCGAAGACATGCATGACCTCGAATTTTGCTATGGTTTACTTTTGTTCCTTTTAATTTCCGTTTGACTGGTGGTTGATATAGCCAAGCTACATTGTCAATCCCGACGCCTAAGTCCTCCCTGCAAGCGAGTTCGTGAGAAACCACCGACTGCAAAGGGTGGTTCTTCAAGTCGATAGACAAAATGTGGCCTCCCGAGTTACGCACTAGCAACTCGCTATAACCAAACATTTCCGCATTGACGGAATCCGGTATATATAAGTGCTACCTTAAAAAGGGCTGACCACCGCAATCCCCGCCTCGACGGCGCAAAGAGATGAGGCACAATTTGTAAAAATAAATTCTCAAAACAACCAGATTTTTTAGATTTTAAAACGTATTCTCCGAATGCTCTCTTTTCTGCTGCTGGTGTTTCTTATGCTGTTTTAGTAGATTTGATAGCAAAACGGCACTTTACGACATTCAAACAATTCGCTGGGCGAAATCCTTGCTGATGTTACCCATCCCCTCCCCTCCACTCTGAGCTGATTGCTGTTAAGTCTTCCTGTCTGATGCGCCGAGGCTTTCGCCATATAGCCTCCCGTACAACGGCATACCAGCGCTCCATTTTGCCATTGCTAGCACGCTACCTTACGTGTGAAGAGACTGAAATAAAACAAGCTGAGACTAGAACTGTTTCACCTCTAGATGTCCATTTTTGTCTCTTTGATTCTTGCATTTTATGTTAACTTTTCCTATTATCTTAGTGAATGGAGCCATTTATATTTTTGCTGAAAATTTTGAATGATTCTTCCAAATAAAGCGTATTCCTCTCTCTCTCTCTCTCTCTCTCTCTCTCTCTCTCTCTCTCTCTCTCTCTCTCTCTCGCCTCTCTCTCTCTCTCTCTCTCTCTCTCTCTCATATGCCTCCGTTGACTCATCCCCAAAACACGCCCTCGCAAACCTTAAATTGCCTGTCACATCCAGAAAATACGACTAGGCGCGTACTTTTACATCGCAGACGCAGTGCATGGCGAAGGGGAACGGCGCGAATGGGAGGGAGAGGCAGGAGAGACTAGGACGGTGACAACAACCGGTTTAGTCATCTCACCGTCAGCCGGCTGGACCTTTACATTCACGTCTCGTTGGCTTCATGGCCCATGCAGCCAGAGGCACTTCGGAAATGACACTTGACGGACGACTGCTAACCTGCTCGGAGCGACGGTTAACCAGAATCGGTGAGGGTGTGAAGAAGGTGGGATTAACTTGCCTCCTATCGGCCAATGAGTGCCAAAATTAGAGCCACATGAGCAAGATGTCTCAGTTCCTGCCACCTCAGGATCCTGTGAATTTAAGTCATCGATTAAAACACGAGCTTGTACTTATTTAGTCTTCGTTAACTGGGATGTTCAAACAAGCGTGTTATTATAGTCGTAGAATACATAGGGCACATCTACAACGGTCCCTAGCAGGCACTGGTGAGCTAAATCGAAACACGCATCAATATAAGTAAGTGCATGCGTTTAATTTGCTGCGACGAGTCCGTACAAGCGTGGGGCACGCCGCGTCATTGGTTGAAGCGGCAGACTCGACAACACGAAGGTTTCCAAAATCGTAACTCAGGGAAGACTGATTAGGTTGGACGAGTTTAACTGAAAGACAAGAGCTTACATGGGAAGCTTCATGCAGTGGCCGCTAGCTGCCTGTTCGGGCCAGTTGATGGGAGGTTTAATCCGTTGTTGTGGGCCTTAACCCCAGGGTCTGAGTCCTCTATCACCTGCAACCAATAAGTGAAATAGCGCAATCTAATTGCTTCGAGGTCTTGAGATGATAGTGCCAAGACTCATGTGGCTCCAGCTGCGAATCGACTAAGAGGCAGAAAACATGGGTGAGTAAGCGTCTGTGCTGGCCATCATGCGGGCAAATAGCACCCAGCAGGAGCTTAAGGTGGACAAGAAAAAGGTTTGCCAAAATTGGCAAGCGTGGGACGGACTGCCACTCAGTTACCATATCACCAAGGAGATGAGAGGTTCAGACTGTCGACTGGCACATCGAAGAGGGAGAAGAGAGAGATGGACGTAGACATCGAAGTTTACTGGTTCACGAAATGGCACTGGTTACAGCTAACTGGATGTAGATCATCCGTAAGGCTCAAAAAGACACGATCGGGCGGCGGATGTAAACTATCGAATACTGATTGTGCCCCATGGATCATCCACCTTTTTTATTTCCAACATACCGCATTAGCTAGGCCGCGTAACTACCACTGTTGATAACCTTGAGCGCCAGAGATTATGTCCACCGCGTGCCCCATTAAATGGGCTCAGCAACCGCGTATGAATTAGTATAGTCAGACAGAGCTGCGCCGAATTCGCCATGCTCTCTTCTGACTCACTCCATTGCTTCCGTGACTGGACAGTCTTAAGACGGCCGGAGTTGAACGCGGGCGCGGTGGCTGACAAAACTGAACGGCTCTTCTAAGCGTGCCACACACGAACCTAATCCATCAAATGCACCGGCCTATTGTAAGGGCGGATCAAATGTCACATGTGCGTGCCGTCCATAAAGAAAACCACAAAAAGGAGCCATTTTCACTTAAATCTCGGTTCTGTGAAAGACCTAGTTGTCCAGTCAGCTGGCAAACTTTCGAACTGCCAGTCGTAGCGCGTCCTGATAGGTTCAAGTGGCTTAAGTGTGCTATAGTGAGGAATGCACTGACATGTCGTAGGCATGGAGTTCTTAATGTTTACGTCAGTCTCTCTCCTTCCCCATATACCAGTCGACAGTCCGAAATTCTGAACTAGTTGGTGGTGGAATTGGGTGCGTCGACTGGTTCGGCATGCCATACGCTTGAAAACTAGAATTTTTAACTTGTTGGGACAGGAACAAATATTTTTTCAATTTCGACGCATCTGCTTACAATTCGGTAGAGCAAATGTGGCTTTCGGAGTCACGCGCTATCAACTTGCTGAATCAAAATGCTTGTGGGTTGAGGGGATCCGGCATATATTAGAGACTTCATACAAGAGACATCAATGAGGGCCGAAACACAGTCAACCCTGCCTCGAAAGTGCAAATTAGAAGAGAACATTTATGTAGAACCCTCTCCTCAAAGCAACTTGCCATGCCTGCATTGACTCATCCTCAAAACACTTAATTTGCCTAATAGAATATCCCACTCACAAGGTACTTTTACATCGTGGACGCAGTTTTTAAATAGATAGATATTTTATTTGCCTACCCGGAAGTGCATTGTCATTGGGAAAAAATTTAATCGTGTGCAAAATCGTGTACAGTTATATTATGAGTAGCAGGTCAGCTTCTCGGCGATGTCAAATGACACAAGTCAGTGTGGTAAAAAAGAGATAAAAGAGCAGACAGTGTAAAAACTCCTTGGGCATTTTTATGGAAAAGGCATATGTTGAATGGGGTTTCTGGGTTTTTAAGGAGAAAAAATTGTCGCTTCTGGGAGAAAAACATGCGTGAGTTAGGACCGACATGCAGATGAGAGCGTATGAGGGTTCAAAACGCTCCTCGTGGTGAGAGAAATCATGGAACGACAGGGGTAAATTTTCCCCACCGCAGATGTGATCACAATACGTATTGACTAGCTATAAGCGTAACCGTCAAGGATAATAGACAGGGGAAACCTTTGCAGGCATCATCCGTACGCTTAGGTTCGAACGAGGAAAGGACCGTAGAGATCGTGACGGTTATGGTAGAATTGCCAGAGAATCGACCATGGTACTCTCATTGCTGATTTCTCAGACCACCAGCAGATGAACCCGAAACGATCGTCAACAGTCCGTATAGGGTCGACACCGGCATAAAGGCAAGCACCGGCAAGCACCATTGCCTTAAGGCGCGGCAGATGCGATGGTGAACGAGGTTGCATCCGTTTGCAAAGGGTCAATAAAGAGGAGAACCGCGAAGACCAAGTGAATCATTGGAGTAGTAAATATTTCGAAATGATGGTTGGAATCTGGAGGGGCCGAAAACCAGTTGCATTGATCATCTTTTTTTAAAAAAAGGTAAAAGTTTCAAGCGATTGACAGTTAACGATCAAACCTATTAGGCTGGTGAGTACTATTGATTGTTTTTCACTCTCAGAGACGTCTATATTGCAAGACTGGCCGACTGCACTGTCGGACATGCAGAACAGCTAACATTCCCACGAGCCACAGCACATCTCGACGACAGCTATTGATCTCCAATAGCTGACCTCGACCTGACCTGGATCGAACCCGATGCCTAAGTCCTCCCTGCAAGCGAGTTCGTGAGAAACCACCGACTGCAAAGGGTGGTTCTTCAAGTCGGTAGACAAATTGGGGCCTCCCGAGCAACTCGCTATAACCAAACATTTCCGCATCGACGGAATCCGGTTTATATAAGTGCTACCGTAAAAAGGACACGTACATGAAGACTGACCTCCGAAATCCCCGCCTCGACGGCGCAAAGATATGAGGCACATTTTTAAAAAAATACATTTCTCAAAGCAACCAGGTATGCCTGAGTTTAATCATTCTCAAAACACCCTCGCAAACCTTAAATGGCCTGTCACATCCAGAAAATATCACTAAGCGCGTACTTTCACATCGCAGGCGCAGTGCATAACGAAGGGGAACGGCGCGAATGGGAGGGGGGGCAGGAGAGACTAGGGCGGTGAAATCAACCGGTTTAGTCATCTCACCGTCAGCCGGCTGGACATTTCGATTCACGTCGCGTTGGCTTCATGGTCCATGCAGCCAGAGGCACTTCGGAAATGACACTTAACGGAAGACTGACGGCCTGCCCTCAGCGACGGCTAGCCAGACTCAGCGTGAATTTGGAGTTGGGTGCCAGGTGCCAAACCTGGAGCCACCTGAGACAAGGTCTCTGCCTCTTCAGGGTATCCCGCGACTTTCGTTCCTTGGATTAAAAATGCGATTTTTCAATTAATGCATGCGATTCGGTTAAAAATGAAACCAACGCGACTTGAATCGAAAGGTCCAGCCGATTGACGGGGCGATGACTAAACCGCCGTCGTTCCTCTTCGACATGCACTGCGCCCGCGATGAAAATGTATGCTCTGAGTGGGATATTATGTTTGGCAAAATAAGCTTTTTGAGATTGTTTTGAGGATGAGTCAATGCAGGAATGGCAAGTTGCTTTGAGGAGAGGGTTCTACATAAATGTTCTCTTCAAATTTGCACTTTCGAGGCAGGGTTGACTGTGTTTCGGCCCTCATTGATGTCTCTTGTATGAAGTCTCTAATATATGCCGGATCCCCTCAACCCATAAGCATATTGATTCAGCAAGTTGATAGCGCGTGACTCCAAAAGCCACATTTTCTCTACCGAATTGTAAGCAGATGCGTCGAAATTGAAAAAATATTTGTTCCTGTCCCAGCAAGTTCAAAATTCTAGTTTTCAAGCGTATGGCATGCCGAACCAGTCGACACACCCAATTCCAAGTTCGGACAGTCGACTGGTTCATGGGGAAGGAGATAGACTGACGTCGAGACTGGGAATTCCATCCCTACGACATGTCAGCGCATTCCTCACTATAGCACACATAGGCCACTTGAACCTATCAGGACGCGCTACGACTGGCAGTTCGGAAGTTTGCCAGCTGACTGGACAACTAGGTCTTTCACAGAACCGAGATTTAAGTGAAAATGGCTCCTTTTTGTGGTTGTCTTTATGGACGGCACGCACATGTGACATCTGATCCGCCCTTACAATAGGCCGGTGCATTTGATGGATTAGGTTCGTGTGTGGCACGTTTAGACGAGCCGTTCAGTTTTGTCAGCCACCGGGCCCGCGTTCAACTCCGGCCGTCTTAAGACTGTCCAGTCACGGAAGTAATGGAGTGAGTCAGAAGAGAGCATGGCGAATTCGGTGCAGCTCTGTCTGACTAGACTAATTCATACGCGGTTGCTGAGCCCATTTAATGGGGCACGTGGTGGACATAATCTCTGGCGCTCAAGGTCATCAACAGTAGTAGTTACGTGGCCTAGCTAATGCGGTATGCGACGGATGAGAAATGCACTTACTAGCCATTAGTTCACTGACACCGCCTGATCGCGTCTTTTTGAGCCTTACGGATGACCTACATCCAGTAAGTTGTGACCAGTGCCATTTCATGAACCAGGTGTGTTGCAAACGTGTACATACTTGCTACAGAAGAAGGCTAATTTTCAACAAGCCTACACTAACAGACCGATGTGGTTGTTATTTAATAAAAACTTACACTTCAATTGTCAAAATAAACGGAATTTGACCGCCTTTAATGACCTCGAAGAACACCATTGCTCACTCTGCTCCAAAATTTTTCAAATTTCAAATAGCTTTCTTAAAACGGTGCACACATGCGACCTGTTTCCATATGCATTCGGTCATCAAGGTAAATGGGTTGGAGTTTGATTGATGTTCCTTTGTCATCTTTGTTACAGTTTTCTTTCCTGGTGTAGTTAATGAACCTTCTCTATCTCGACGTAGCTTTTCTGAGGATGTATGGTCAGTCAACTCCCGATGAGTGCTTTAAACGAAGTAAAATTGTGGTCAGTGTTGTCCTCTGAATAACTAACCAGCAGTTTTGTCAGAGTTGTACCCAGAATAACTAATCAGCAGTGTTGTCAGAGTTGTCCCCTGAAGAACTAACCAGCAATGTTGACAGTGTTGTCCTCCGAAGAAGTAACCAGCATTGTTGTCAGTGTTGTTTTCTGAAGAACTAACCAACAGTGTTGACAGTGTTGTCCTCTGAAGAAACCAACCAGCAGTATTGTCAGTGTTTGTCCTCTGAAGAACTAACCAGCAATGTTGACAGTGTTGTCCTCCGAAGAAGTAACCAGCATTGTTGTCAGTGTTGTTTTCTGAAGAACTAACTAACAGTTTTTTTCGTGTTGTACTCTGAAGATCTAACCATTAGTGTTGTCAGTGATGTCCTCCGAAGAAATAACCAGCAGTCTTTTCAGTGTTGTACTCTGAAGAACAAACCAACAGTTTTGTCAGTGTTATCCTCTGAATAACTATCCATTATAGTCAGTGTTGTCCTCTGAAAAACTTACCAGCAGTGTTGTCTGTGTTGTCCTCTGAAGAACAAATTAGCAGTGTTGTCTGTGTTGTCCTCTGAAGAACTAACCATAAGTGTTGTCCGTGTTTTCATCCGAGGAAATAACCAGCAGTGTTGTCAGTGTTGTCCTATGAAGAACTCGCCATTATTGTCAGTGTTGTCCTCCGAAGAACTTACTAGCAGTGTTGTCTGTGTTGTCCTCTGAAGAACTTACTAGCAGTGTTGTCTGTGTTGTCCTCTGAAGAACTAACCACTAGTGTTGTCAGTGTTGTCCTCAGATGAAATATCCAGCAGTGTTGTCAGTGTTGTCCTTTGAAGAACTATGCTGATGGACGCCTACCGTGATGAGCAGCCTGGTATCCACATCGCCTACAGAACTGACGGGCACCTTCTCAACAGTTGGCGTATGCAGGCTCCAACGCGCGTGTCTAAGACTACAGTCCATGACTTGCTCTTCGCGGACGACTGCGCCCTTAACACCGTGACGGAGGAGGACATGCAAAGGAGCATGGACCTCTTCGCCGAAGGCTGCGCCGATTTTGGATTAACAATCAGTACAGCTAAAACGGTTGTCATGCACCAACCGCCACCCAGCACGGAATACAATGCTCCTCAAATCAATGTCAACGGTGCTCAACTCAAAAACGTGGAAACCTTCGCTTATCTAGGAAGCACGATGTCGCGCAACACGAGAATCGATGACGAGGTTGCCCAACGGATCTCCAAAGCTAGTCAGGGCCTTCGGCCGGCTGCAGGCCTCGTGTGGAATCGCCATGGTATTCACCTGAACACCAAACTGAAGATGTACAAGGCCGTCGTCTTGACGACACTCCTTTACGGAGCGGAAACCTGGACCGTCTACTCGAACCAAGCCAGGAAGCTGAATCACTTTCATCTCAGCTGCCTCCGCAGAATACTGAAGCTGAGATGGCAAGAAATGATCCCGGACACGGAAGTCCTGGAGCGGACCGGAATTCTCAGTATCCATGCCATGCTGAGGCAAGTGCAACTGCGATGGAGTGGCCACCTGGTAAGAATGGACGACGAGCGACTACCCAAACGACTTTTCTACGGAAATGTCGCTACGGGTTCTCGCCGACAGGGAGGTCAAAAACGACGCTACAAGGACACTTTGAAGAAATCGCTGAAGCAACTGCAAATCAACTCGGCGACCTGGGAGGACCTCGCCAAGGATAGACCGGCATGGAGAAGATCCGTGATAACTGGTTCAGCAATCTATGAGGCCAACCGGATCGCCACCGCCAAGG
Organism: Schistocephalus solidus; assembly: GCA_017591395.1. Lineage (NCBI taxonomy): Eukaryota > Metazoa > Platyhelminthes > Cestoda > Diphyllobothriidea > Diphyllobothriidae > Schistocephalus > Schistocephalus solidus. The sequence goes on from WEDG01004619.1 coordinate 34,409, forward strand.
CCAAAAGAGCGGCACGAAAGTCATCAGCTCCCCGGACCAACACCGCCTATGCCCAGGCCCTGCCAACATGCCCGCGCTGTCAACGCATCTTCCGCGCGCGAATCGGCCTGTTTGGACATCTTCGGACGCAATGCACAAACAATCCGACAATTCAAATTTCTATGTCAAATTCGGCCAACCCTCCTTCTGAATCGCCCACCCTCACTCCTGGAATCAATTCCATTACTTCCACCATCATAGAGACCACATCCATCTACTCATAGCCTGCTCCCCCCACCACCGCAACCACCACCGCCTTCGCCTTCATTACCTCCACCACCACCACCATCAGCGATGGGAAATCTCTCCTAAGCTGTACTGAATGCGACCGCACATTCACCTCACGCATCGGCCTGGTCGGTCACTTGCGAATACATCGTACAGAGACCGGTGAGCCAGTGCCTGGAACACCATCACACCGCAGAGATCGTCGCCTCCACTGCCCTCACTGTCCTCGCGCATTCACTCATCGCATGGGCCTATTCGGTCACATGCGCATCCATGATAGCAGAATACACAACAATGCCGACAACACCGATACACCATGCACACTCTCCGCTCCTGCCATTCTTAGCGCCCCTGACACCCCCACTACCATGAATGACATCCCCCCAGCCTCTACCGATTTCTCCTGCCCACACTGCGCCCACACCTTCAAATCACGCATCGGCCTGGTTGGTCACCTGCGAATCAATCGCACGGAGGCTGGTGAACCAGTGCTTGGGGCTCCGACATACAGTCGACGCGCCCGCCTTCACTGCCATCACTGCTCTTGCACATTTGCACACCGCATGGGCCTATTAGGACACATGCGCCTCCTGACAACCTCCGGTAAACCACCGGAGGCTAAGCTACATCAGCGCACTACCTACACCAATACATCGACAGCACCCTCACAATCACCATTTACCAGAGTATATCACGGTTTCCTAGAAACCGTGGCTGGAAGAATCTGTCAATCTGACGCTTCCACCAGACCACGCCGTCGGCTCAGTGTATGTGCTGTGTGTGGCGAGTGGCTGACCAGTGGACTGGGAGTCAGACGGCGATGAGCTGCTCCATATCCCCTGAGTTTGTGAATCCTGGTGTGTGCGTTATGGGGGCCAGGTCGTGCTGTGGCGCGCGAAGACGGGTACGCCGATCCGTCAGCCAATGCGCTTACTCCCACATCAGACAACTGACCGGCTCGGACAGTGGTCTGACTGTGGGGGTGGGGGAGAGAGTGAGGTCGACAGCTCAGCGCATATTCCTCACTATAAACAATCTGACGCGCTTGAAACTATCACGGTGCGCTAAAAGCCGTGACTTGGAAGGTTGCCAATTGACGGGATAACTCGGAACGCGTGGTTAGCCCAATGTGTGTTTTTGTGTGGAGTGGCTGACTGGCGGACTGAGAGTCAGGCTGCAATGGCTCTTCTTAATGTGGTCTTTATGGCACCCCCACTCTGTGGGATCCGAGCCAGGTGTGGTGGTACGCCCGGGGCGGCTCCGGCCGCGCCAGCCACCTGTGCTCTCTGCCATCTCCGGTCTTCTTGACTGTGTCATGAGACCGGGCTCAGGTGGGGGAGGAGAAGAGAGTGCGGTAACGTTGAGTGCCGCGGTTGGAAGGTTGCCAACTGACAATTACACTCAGACCTCGCAGTTAGTTCAATGTGTGTTGTGTGGAGTGGCTGACTGGTGGTCTGAGAGTCAGGCTGCAATGGCTCCTTCTTAACGTGACCTCTGGCTATCTTACACATGTGAGATGTAAGCCGTTTAACCCCCTGTTGTGTGAAATCCTGGTACTTGTGTTTGGGGGCCAGGTCGTGTACGTAGTACACGTAGACGAGGTCACCAGCAGCTGCGCCCGCTTCCGCATCAGACAACTGACCGGCTCGGACAGTGGTCTGATTGTAGTGGGGAGAGAGTTAGTCGACAGCTCAGCGCAATTCCTCACTATAAACAATCTGACGCGCTTGAAACTATCACGGTGCGCTAAAAGCCGTGGCTTGGAAGGTTGCCAACTGACGGGATAACTCGGACCACGTGGTCTGCCCAATGTGTGTTTTGTGTGGAGTGGCTGACTGGCGGACTGGGAGTCAGGCTGCAATGGCTCCTTCTTAATGTAGCCTTTATGGCACTCCCACTCCGTGGGATCTGAGCCAGGTGTGGTGGCACGCCCAGGGGCGGCTCCGGCCGCGCCAGCCGCGCCAGCCACCTGCGCCTTCTCCCATCTCCGGTCTTCTTGACTCTGTCTTGACACCGGGCTCAGGTGGGGGAGGAGGAGAGAGTGCGATAGCTGCAGCGCAAGGCTTCTATCACTTAAAACTAATTCACGCGCAAGTCACCGTCCCTGCACCACGTGCTGTGGAGCATACGGTGGACCTCGTCGAAATCGACGTTCGAACTGCCGTTGAAGAACTAACCAGCATCCAGTCTTTAGCAAAGCTTGTAGATTTTCGAGAACATTAGAAAACTTCAAATGGTAGCTGTCTTAAGGAAAATTGCTGACTACCCTTGAAGCAACAGATTTTGAACATGTTCTTTGAATAAATTTTCCAAATCCAATCACTTCGTCCACGGGTTTGCATCAGGACGAGGAAGGTAACTCCCAGTGGTTAAGAAGACGAATAATTACACAAAGGCTCGATTTCTACGCCAATAAATGTTCAAGGGCTGACTAGTTAAAATTTTAAGCCAAAATTAACCGTACAGATAGGCCTCTAGAAATCAATGCAGGGAAGAATAGGCTCGGTAGTCTGTAGGATATAAACAGGAATATTCTGCTACAGATCGGCCTGTTAAGGCGTTCGCTAGCTAAAAATATGATATTCTCCTCTAGCAAGAATGTGCCCTAAGACGGTAACATAATCCATTAAAAGGCCTTGGCCGTAGTTTACTGGATGAAGGTTGTCCGTTACGCTCTGCTAGACACCATCAGGCTGCATCGATAAACTGGCGGATAAGGAGTGCATCCTAGGCAGCATAAGCCTTTCCGTCTATTTTCAGCGAACTGGGTTCCGCCACGAAGTGTGAATTAGGCCAGTACGACAGAGTTGCGCAAGCCACACACAACCTTATCCCACCAAACCTACGGGTCTATTGTAAGGATGCGTCGAATGTCACATGTTTGTCCAATACGTAAAGAGCACAGCAAGAAGAAGCCCCTGAACCCTAAAGCTTGGTCGTGATGGTGACCGCGTTGTTTCGTCAATTGATAATCGTCCGAACTGCCAGTCAGAGCCTCAGATTTAATTTATTGTGGTTAACGCTGATGTGCCATGGGGATTGATTCCCCACTGTCGATATTCGTCTCTTTCATGTTCCTTCGCCATGAGCCAGACATCTGTCCGAACCTCTCAACTAGCTGGTGATGGGTTCTGGCGCAATGGCTGACCAAGCGTGCCCCACGCTTGTACGGTATTATTTTTGGACTCGCGTGGACTCGTCGCAGCAAACTAAACGCATACACTTGCTTACATTGATCCGTGTTTCGATTTAGCTCACCAGTGCCTGCTAGGGCCGTTGGAGATGTGCCCTATGTATTCTACGACTATAATAACACGCTTGTTTGATCATCCCAGTTAACGAAGACTAAATAAGTACAAGCTCGTGTTTTAATCGATGACTAAAATTCACAGGATCCTGAGGTGGCAGGAACTGAGACATCTTGCTCATGTGGCTCTAATTTTGGCACTCATTGGCCGATAGGAGGCAAGTTAATCCCACCTTCTTCACACCCTCACCGATTCTGGTTAACCGTCGCTCCGAGCAGGTCAGCAGTCGTCCGTCAAGTGTCATTTCCGAAGTGCCTCTGGCTGCATGGGCCATGACGCCAACGAGACGTGAATGTAAAGGTCCAGCCGGCTGACGGTGAGATGACTTAACCGGTTGATGTCACCATCCTAGTCTCTCCTGCCCCTCCCTCCCATTCGCGCCGTTCCCCTTCGCCATGCACTGCGTCTGCGATGTAAAAGTACGCGCCTAGTGGTATTTTCTGGATGTGACAGGCAATTGAAGGTTTGCGAGGGTGTTTTGGGGATGAGTCAACGCAGGCATATCTGGTTGCTTTGAGAAATGTATTTCTTACAAAATGTGCCTCATGTCTTTGCGCCATCGAGGCAGGGATGTACGTGGTCGGGCCCTCGTTTGTGTGTCTTTTTTTGAAGACCCAAATATACACCAGATCTTTTCTTTCGAGCCTATTTCCAAAGGTTGGTAGTTCCTGACTCCGAAAACCATATTTTGTCTGTCGAGGTGTACGTATAGGTGTAGAAATGCAATACCTAGTGGTTTAAGTGATGGTTTGTGAAACACTCAACAGCATTTGCGGAAGGGTAGACTCGAAAAATAGTTTGGAAATGGCTGTTTGGCCAAAAGATAAGTGTTGCACGATCAATCTGCCTCCAATAAAACGGTACGTATTTGGAACAAATTTAAACTATAACACAATTCGTGTATAGCTATGAGAGCACGGTATGGGCAGGTGAGATCTGCTTTATCCCGTTCTATTCGTAGCTGCTCTGAAAATCCGAGAGCTTCCCGTCACCCATTAATCCCATCGACATTTCACCGAAATAGACAATTAGGCAATAGTGATTCTGTATCTAACGGTTTTGGTCCACAAACATCAATGGCTTGAACCTTATATGCGGGGAAAATTAAAAAAAACAGCAAAGCTGACCTCATTTCTCTCCTCCACCTCCTCCTCCTCCACATGGAGCATGAGTGGGCTATGAACTATTTTTGGTGAATATGCGACCAGTTGTAATGCTTTTTCCCGCCCTCCCGTTCAGAGGCATCGCCACTTACCCATGTCACATTCGGTCTGCATAGTACGTGTAGCCCAAACTGCGGCTTCCTGTGCCGTGACGCAAAGCACTATTTATCTCATTGCCGACTGGCTGCATTCAGGTGAAGCGCAAGTGAATACACTTCGCCTGTTACTTTCCCAGTAATATCACGTACTGCGCCTGTTTGCGGTGCTCCCTGTTATCTCTCCGCCTCAGTAAAGGCTTACCCATATAACTGTCTGCCGATTTGAGAGCTTCCAAGTTACCGATTATCTTACTCTACATTTTTTTCCCGAGCGTGGGCATTATGTGCGCAGTCAACTCGTTCGGATAAATCAATCAGTAGAAATGTGCGAACTGCCTCGGGTGTTATTTACGCTACCTGTTGGAGTCCGAGTTTTTATCTTTTGATCGGACGACTGTCGGGCGGTCCATGTTAAGTGTTCTTTTTTTAATGCCGCCTGATCGGCTTGCGCATTTGCGTTGGCGCTGTATCGGTTGCCACGAGAGCAAACACTGATGACTCATTCAATATCTCAATGTCCGCTAATTGGCCCAGCCATCAGTTTTATTAGTGTCTGTGAGGTAGCCAAAGACTGCCGGGGGGAGGGGGAGAGAAAGAGAGATATGCGCCGTTTTTGTCATCTGCCGTCTAAAACTATTCTTCCACCCTCTTGGACGAGTGCCAAAATTTCCCACTTTGATCGCCTACTCTTCAGTTGTGAGTGAAGGAGGAAATTAAATTACGGGGCAGCTTCACTGGGCGAGTTGGTTTTGGCTGTGGACAGTCACATGAGCCGGGCAGAGCTTTACACGTCTACCACTACGGCCGAGCGTTCCTGCTTAAAAGTTTTACATGTTCATTCACGCATAATCCTAAAATCCCTATTTGTAATGGCGACCTCTTGCAGGTAATTTGAGCTTATTTAGCCCTTCTCATGGGGGTGGCACTTTGTAAGAACCACAGCCATAGGATGGGAGAGCACTTCTTGCCATGACTTTCCCAGCTGGCTGGTTTATTATTCTTTGCTATCAGGTTGCTCAGTTTTTTTGGTATTAAGAACCCTTTGCACTTCTTATGGCTCGAAAACAATTTTCTGAAAGGGTTACACTGTTAGTCAAAGATACTTCCAAGTTCCAAGACAAATTATACACTTTAAACTTAACATCACACTTTCCTTTTTGTTTTAAGTTCTCGGAGAGGCATAGGTAACAACTTTCCAGTTAGCACGTATTCCAGAAGGCTTATCATAGGCGAACACTTGGTTTTTAGCACTGCATACGTCAACAAAGCAGAAAAAACGCAGAAATTTTCAAAAGAATTACCTTTTTCTGCCGGAATCTTGCAGAATACAATATGGCCATTTCCCCTTTGTCATGAAGCTCCTGTTCACAGCCGATACAGGTGTCCGCAAGGTGGCAATCATTAGCAGAGACGCCTCAAAGCAATAAAGATTAGAATGGCCATCACGGACTGGTAGGAAGATTGACTGGGATGGCTTTCGTATCCTCTTGCTTTGATGTTGGAGTGATAATGGGCGACAAATGAAACAGGTATATCTATTATAATGTCTACAGTCGTTCCGTGGTCTCAGATTCAGACCTAGCCCAAAACGGATACTCGTTGAATTGCTGTGCCATTTCATGAAACAGGGGAAAAGTTAAGAAAGGTAGGTATTGCCTATGCTGCAACCAGCCAGGCGCCATCAACAATTACCTGGCGAGGTCACCCATGCGTTGTACATATAGCTGATCTTGTCGAAATGCAATTGAATAGACAGATTCAAACAGCATACTGACCAAGACTGCTTTAAACACACAAGTAAGGCACCATATGAACAGAGTAAAATGCAACAATAGAAAAGTTTTAATCTAAAAATTCCAATGTACCAATCGTGGTGTCATCTACTGTGGTCAGAAAGGGAAATCTCTCTCCAGCTGTACAAATGCCCGTCAGCTAGTGGTGAAGAGACTAGATCACCTATCCCAGATGGTCATGTACTCACTGGCAATAAGGTTGAGGGGCGTACACTCAGTGTTATCGCCAGCGCAATAAACGAAAGGATGCATTTCCGGAGATAATGCACTAAGATAAGGCAGGCATAAATAAACAGGTCTATTTAGAGAGTCACTTAAAAAATACCCAAGATTAAATAGAGGCAATCGCCACGAGTCTGAACTGGAGGATGAAGTACAATTGACGCGTATTGATGCAGGCTACAGCTAACCACTGAAGCCATTGTTGGTCCCGATTAAATAGCCGGAGAATAAGTCCCAAAAATGCATTCAATAAGGGATTTCATGTTCGAAAAGAGCTGCAATTCTTTAGTACAGTCATACCTCGTTCATTTGCGTTTCAGAATTCACGAATTCATGGAATCACAAAATTTTAATTGGAACCTAATTAATTTACGTCCGCGATTTTTTCGCAAATCTGCAAAATTAGCGAAATCTTCGGAGAAAAAACCACAGAAGTACTTATGTTTAATTTTTTAATGATTTATAAAAAAATCGATAGTGAAAATCCCACCGCTTGGGAAAAAGGAAAAGCGCACAGAAAATCATTTTAGAATTCTTTCGAAAAAAATCGCTTTATTATGAAAATTTTTCTTTTATTTAAATTACTCTGTCGTACCTTTACACGATGCGATACACATTTGCAAAGTATATCCGCTTTGAAATGCCAATGGTTAAGTAATTATTAAAGTAAATTAGAAATTGTTTTAGATTTTGAAATGGCTAATAAATCCTAACTTAAATTAAACACAACGATTATAAAATGTCTGCTATTGTTCATAGCATAAGCATAATTTATTGGGTTTGGGCGAGGACTTGGACATCACGACGAAGTAACTAATCGCATAACAGAAGTCTCAATTTTGAACATACTCTTAAAAGTATATATGGCTTCATTTCAGTCATGGTGACATACGGAACACTCTATACCAACCTGAAGATAACTGCTTCAGCAGAGCAAAATAACTTGGTTCTGCAGGCGGAAACCCATTCTCTCGTACGAAACCTCACTTAAGGAGTCCCTGAAAGAAGATTCTTCTCTGCCTGAAGAGGGGAAATCTGAGAAGCGGTAAATCTTGCAGTCCGCCATTTTCAGTATTTTAGCCGTACAGCGCAGCTTCTTCATCATGTAGTTTTTTATTAAACATTTTGGCAATGCATATTGTTTTTTTGTTTTCTCATCCTTTCTCGTGGTAAGCGCGCACACGTATTTTTAAAACTTAGTCTTCCTTTGTAAATATTTATTTAATTTTAACTTTATTAAGTACCTGCAGCCCTTGGGGTCTTTTATCTTATTGAATTGTACCTTCGTTGTATGACAGGCAGTCAGCTGCTTCCAGAGGAGGTTGAATTAATTTGATGTAATTCTGTGTTTTGTCACCGTCTCAGATGCGGCAGAGTACAGTGGAGGCTTTTAAGTTCATGGGTAAGGGACGTGTTAGAAATAAATAATTTAATATGATCATAAGATAAAAGTCCCGCCAGGAAGAAAGCAATCGAAATATGATCAAAAATCGAAATATCAATCAAAATCAATCAAATAAAATCAAATCAAAATCGAAATATGAAATCAAAATTGAAATCGAAATCGAAAATTGAAATATGATCAACAATCGAAATATCAATCAAAATCAATCAAATCAAATCAAATCAATCAAATCAATCAAAACCAATCGAAATATGATCAACTCGTTCATCCGAAAGAATAAGTTCTGTGATGATTGGCTATTAAAATTTTCAAAATATGAATGAGTTTGAAGGCGGTTGCATGTATAGCGAGTAATAAAGCAAGGTTATACCAGGAAAGGTAATTGATGGTGATGGTTCATAAATTTAGATGCATTTTGTGCAATACCACATAAAATGTAAGCACGACATTCTGCTTCCTTTGACTTCGCACGTGTGCGAATCAACCAGGGGAAGTAACCAGCAATTAAGCTGCCTTTATTTTGTATTCAATTCTATGTCTTTTAAAACTTTGTCATACTGACAGCAGGGGTAAAAGCTATAAGCCCAGATAGACTTTTCGTTTTCGCTTTTGATGCGAGCCTGAAATGATTCGTGTCCTTAATGTTTTTCTACAAGTTCACACCTTTCTGTCAGGAAATAGTGAAAGAGCTCAACATATAATACTGAAGCATATACTACAAAGGACATTTGGGAACGCTGGGGCCCACCGACTTCAGTACGGTAGGTCATTAAACATTTATATACGACTGTCTGCATGTTAGCAGCTAGTGAATATTGCGTAAGTATCCCGTCTGAGGATACTGCATACTAACGTAAATTGACCTATCAACTTTCTGACCGCACATTACTTTGTGTCGAAAATGAAAATCTCAACTTCCACCACATTTTCTAGAATTTATTATAAAAACCCCCAAGTCGTGAGTTAACTTCGCAGGATATGACGTGATTTCATGAGGGCAAATTAGTATTAGTGAAGCAACATCTTTCGTGGTGGTTGCAATGCCCCTTCTATGAATGTCAGTGCGTCACACAGTGCTAATTAGCTTGAAACGGTCTTTCAAAATAAAAGTATTGTGTTGGTAACGTTATGATTCTCTCATGCAAGTCAGAGCGAGAGAGGGCAGGTGTTTGCTGGATTCAGTAACAATGGAAAAATGTTCTAACAAAAACCAACGTCAGAAACCAGTCTGATCTTTTTATTAATGGGTTATATCTAAACGGCTACATTTTACTCCCTGAACTATTCAACACGAGGAACGATAAATAAGATGGAATTCAATGGGAAAAAAAGACAAATAATGGGGCTGAATACAATGAGAGGGGAAGTCGTCATTTCCTCGTCCGCAAGGTAGGATAGCGGAATTAGAGTTGACACAGATGTCCGAGAAGTCTCCCACAAACAGCACCACGTTTATTTCTCCCGAAGTGGAAAATGAAAAAGTAAAAGACCGAACCGGAACCATGCTGTCTTCTATGCGATTATTCCCTCCTTCTTCGTCAAGCGAACCGTCACCATCGACAGTTGGACGGTCGATTTCACTGACGTTCATCGTGTGTCCCACAGCAAGTAGGTCCCGTGAAAGTTAATTGCGCACATCAACAATTATAGTGGTAGTAGCCTTGCGCTGCATCTACCGCCCTATCTCCTCCCTCCCTCTCCAACCCCGAGTCCGTTGTCATAACCAAGTCAAGAAGACCGAAGGCGGAAGAGGACTAAGGTTACTGGCGCGGTCAACACCGCAGATAGGCATGCCATCAAACTAACATGTGCAGTAGTTGTTATGGGCTCGCATCCCAATAACGCCTGTCAGACCTTGATCTAGGCCCCGAGTTGGTTTAATTCATCTGCCGCGTAGCCCGCTTAGAGGACATCAGAGAATATTGATAATTTTCCAACACATCAGGCTGTGAATAAGTATCAGGTTGGTGAAAATTTGAAAAATTTCGGTCAGGAAAAAATTAAATCGACCTGGAAATCCATTTATTATTGTGATCGATTTTCTGCGCAAGAAAGGTGTTATCAATGGGCAAAATACCCAAGGACATAAAACGCAGGAACGGACACTTGTTCCGAAAAACGCCGTTTTTCATTCTGATGCCCTTTAGATTATTCTCTTCCCCCTCGCATTTCAATTGAATTCCTTGTGGAAACCTTTTAGGAAACGGAGACGGAAATTTATCATCTGCCAAAAAACAACTGTTTTGTTCGCCTAATGCTTCAAATTCGGATTTGAGCCTCTAATCAGAGCATGCCTAAAGAACTGGGGTCCGGTCGTCGTAATTGCACCGGTAACCTTATTCTCTTCGAAGCTAAAATAATTCAAGGCCACAACGGTTCCTGCTGCAAACTAACCTCACCAAATCACAGACGCGATGACCCGCGGCCGCTCGACCGACCACACCTTGGACACATGCGCGTCTAGACAGTCTCAGACGTCCACGCCGTACTCAAACACACCACACCTCAGCTGATGTAGGATAGACCGCTAGACACAGTACTACAACTTACATCGCAGCGACAGCCGTCTGGGATCTATAGATTGTTTTCGAAAAATTCACTGTCATGTCAGAAGCCTCAGGGGACGTGTACCAGATGCAGTGCGATGAGGCAAACGGGCAGCATTGGAGAACTGTGGAGATCGACTGGATGAGGCAGAAGTGAGGACGAAAGACACAAGCTCACAAGTTGCAGTTCACGCGACACACGAAATCCGAAGCGTCAAGTTTGACAATGATCCAGCCACCCTATGGGGTGATAATCATGTGGGCCTCTAGTTGCCCTTGTCGCTGACCTCTGATCCCAGCCTCTTCAGGTTTGAGACTCGGCTGAGGTTTGTAAGGAGAAAGCAGACGTGGAACACAGGAGCACCCACTGATGAAGCGTACCCCGCGCATCTGCGCCATTCGGCGGTACAGTTTCGGCAAAACACGCGGGTCAGCGTTTTTAGCTAGTGCCTGTGCTGTCAGTATGCTAAATCACGAAACACATACCAATTTAAGCACTGTTTAAGTAGTATTTTAATAGTTATATTTGTACAAGACAAAGGCGAAGAAATAAGCTGAATTTAACGAGGTCATAGAATTGTGTGACCTCTTATTCAACCATATACGATCCTTGTCTATTAATAAATCAAGATAAACTATCCAATTAAACATCTACCTAGAAGAATGGAACACGATAGGTAAATAAAGCATGCACTGTGGGTCTGATATGCGGAGGCTAATGGAGAGAGGGAAATGAGAAGCAAATTTACCTAAAAAACAGTACACATTTCAGTCAAAACGTGCCAAGTGGGACTGAGCCTGCAACGCGCGGGACAGCAGTCAGTCATGCGTGCGTGGAGACAGTGTGAGGACGGAAGAGGGAACGGGGTAACGTCCATTTTCTATCGTTACTACGGCAGTGCGAGGTTGATCACATGATCCAGCTGCTTACCGAGTTCTGGTTTTCTTCTCCGTATTGCAGCGACCTCTGCAACGCGCAGGAGACGTCGATTTGTCACCCGAAGTACGATCTTAAATGCCGTCAGTGGGTTCATCGTATAGCCAATGTTCACCAGTTGCTTTGTAATTGAGCACTTGGGTATCTAACTTTCCCCCTTAGCAGCCATTTCGGCGTATGTTCAGCTGATCGAGTTGCCAATTGCCTTTGCGTGGGCCCAAAGTATTTGCATCCGCAAATATATGGATGCTCACAAATACAATTTGATGTGGCATGCATAGGCCGAATGACCTTGGTTGGTCTAACTGGAATAGCCGTTGTGGTGCTTATGAACAGCAACTTTGAGGCGGCGTAGATTCACCCAGTCTTGCGTCGAGGCTTGATAACAGTTGACACATTATTACCCTTGAAACAGAGATAGATGCTCACCGGCTTTCTTGGTACGGATATTTCGGCAGGACTTTTGGGCCCAAATTGTCTCCTTAGCTTACCACCCTCCAAGTCACAGTGGATAGAGCTTCGTAGGGAGGACTTCAGAGATTCGACCTGAGTAAGGGTGACTTAGGATTGGCCTCAGTTAATTTTATATCTCTTCCGAATTGTGGTTTGGGAACCCACGTGCTGTCCACTACCGCACTTTTGTAAGGTCATTACTGCCGACACAAGCGAAAATGCAAGTCTCGGAAAGTAATTGAAGGAGTAGACGCGATCCAACTGACAGGAACTTTATTCGCAAACGCCAATACTGGTAAGCAATCGTCACGCAAAACTCCAACATGGGGATTAAATTCAGCGGATAATGACACACAGCCGGCCATCAAACAATCAGCGCACCAGAGGGCAACCATTCTCAATGAAGGGATAGTCTTTAATTGTCCTACGTACGCAGTAGAATAGCGATGGCGTCCTATAAATACTACCACTCCCTTTGTACGAATTACCCGTATATGATACCGTCTCTGAAGATGGTTTCGAGCTTGAATCCGAAACGTTAGACGAAAAAACGTCTTGCCCCAGCGATTTCGGGCTCGAGAGCGAGCCCCCAGGCAGAAAGGGGCGAATGAGTTTCATTAGCTATCGGTGAGCATCCATCAAGGAAGTTAAATATTCCCGGTCTAAACCAGCAAGCCAACGAGCCCGTGATTCAGTGGTTAAAGCGTTGGACTTCTGATCAACAAGTCATGGGTTCGAGCCTCGATTGTAGCACAACCTGGGGTTGGGTATGACTGACTGATGATGGTTAATGAGCCATAAATGGTCATTTCAGTTTCCCTTGTCTTTGTTGGCATCGCTCATCTACCTTTACTACTTTTAGCCACTATGCGGCTGCTGGCGCGGCTCGAGAGTGAGCCTCAAGGCAGAGGGGAAGACGGAGTTCCGTTAGCCATCGGTGAGCATTCCTCAACGAGAGTTTAGTCTCCACCAACAATCAGCGGATCACGGCGACTATGCGGCTGCTGGCGTAGCTCAAGAGTGAGCCCCAAGGCAGAACGGGACGAGGGACTTCCGTTAGTGATCGGAGAGCGTTCAGCAAATAAGATCGCGTATACTTCTTCTCAAGGTCGTTACAGTTGCAGCTACCGATCACGTGTCGACGCATTACAGTATGGTCTGTGACGACTGGAGTACTGGTATCGTCATGGAAAAACATTTTGTCTACCATCGGCAAGCCCGCAAGGTGAGCGTACAGGTCTTCCGGCAATTTAATTTTGTCTTCTGTAGAGCTGGTCATTAGAAGTGGGTTTGGACGTCGATGAGGGTAACAAATATAGTTGCGCAGAGTGACAGCCTCATGGCAATCAAACAAGCTTTGATGTTTTGCAGCAGGCAAGACTGTCTTCTCACAATATCGGCAATGATGACGAATGTGATTCCGACCTCTCGTAGCTCTGACTTTGGATGTCCGCACGAAACGAACGTGTATCCAACACCCACCTCAACCAGCTTTTCCTGCTAGAGGGAGCGCGTCTGACTGAGAGCCAATTCTCATTTCCCAGATGTATCCATTTTTAGGTCGACCTATCACTGGATTGCGTAGAATGGATATTACGCAATTTATCATTAATTTGCGATGCTTAGGAAACGTCCAAATAATAATAACATTCTTTCCTGTAACCATGTGGTATAAAATTACATCTCCTTTAACTCATAGACTTGCAGAAAGGGTATGTTTCAGTCGCAAAAAAGTTTCTAATTATTTTCATTCATGGATTATCGTATCTTTCCATTTATTCCTGCTGCTTCTAAAGTATACGAAATTGTCTACGTTCATTGCAAAATTTAATAAGCACCTCGTGACATCTTCCTCGTAACAGAGAGGAATGTGTATGCTCCTTGGACAAAATGTATACAGCATGTCATTTGGAACTCTGAATGCAGGTGTACCGGTGAGTGGAGTTCATCTTGCTTCAGCAATTGAGAAAGTTTTTAAAAAGCGAAAAATAGCTTTTCTTCAGGCCTAAAGTTTAAAGAAGAGGTAAAGTGCTATCGAATAAGAACAAGAAATAATGTTAAAGTGCATGTATTCTAGAAAATATATTTCAATTTATCAACGCATCCAAAGTCAAGGAGAAGCATGAATACTGCAAAAGTAGGCAAATTTAAAGACTGCAGTTTAGCAGGCGGCTGGTAAGAAGCTCATTTAAAAGCCGGCAACTAACCTTTTGGAATCGAATACACGAGCCAAAATTTAGGTTGACGAGAATCAAGTGATAGGTTATTTGACCGACGTTAACAAACCGGCTAAAGGACAAACATCTACCTTGGGGACGGAAGTCTTCACATGCGTGCGCTCAGCACATGAGCACGAGACTTTACGGACATACGGCAGCTATTTCTTGATCCATCATTTACATCAATCGCCCCGCAACCGACACATTCACTACCCCCCTAGGTAGGTCTGGCCTGGCACCATCACTCTGTTGACCGGTCTCTGTGCTCACAGTTCTGTCGCTTTAATATTATTAACCGCCCCCCTCCCCTGTTAGGTTTCCCGGACGCTCTGAACTTGCAGTCTGACAGATGGTTCCCAGCGCGTGGTTGTCGTAATGCAGATCCATGACTTGGTAACGTGTGTCAGTCGAAGGCCAATTTTAGAGCCCGTTTTATGTGGCAGTACATCAGAGACGGCTTATTGTCGAGGTTGAGTATAAGCGGAAGTTTATACAATATTGACCCGAGACGTTTGCCCATTTTGAGGTGCCAAGACCGTCCAAATTAAGGCCATTGGAAAGGGACATCATATCTCTCTGATAGTGAAACGAGAAAGTTTCCGATCAGTCACTACACATATAACTAGGTCCATGACTTGTCTCCTCATCTTCTTCTTCTTCGGGATTAGATAAAATCGATAAGATATCTGCACTGAAATTCTGCACGTTCCGAAGCTTACCATGACTCTGTGTACATTCCACCCCTCTCACGCCACAATGCTCCATCTGTGACTGTCAGTACTCTCACACCAACTAATTTAGTGGGAAAAACTGGATTTCTCATGTGTTTTATTTCTTCAAGCGACTGTAAGTCTAACCAACCTTCAAAATTCACAAGTATTAAAAGATTCTGGCAAAGACGTTATACCGTACTTCCGACATAGATACTAGCTAAAAGCCCAGACACGTGTTTCGCCGATGTTTCTGCTGCTGTGTGACACAGCAACGAGGGGTTCGGCTCCTCACTGGGTCCCCCAGCGTTCTCTATGCGGGTTCTGGTATATGGACTCCAGAGAATAATCGGGTAAATAATTTCTTCAATTATTAAGTGCAGGACATGGCGTCAGGTGATTCGGACATGACTTTTTAGGGTCAGACCCGAAATTTCAATGAACATTTGCGTCGAAGACAATCAACCACTGTGGAATAACCACGTAATGCCCATTCTACAAACAAGTAGTACTACAAGTAGTATGAATCTTATATGGCAAAGACGTTATACCGTACTTCCGACATAGATACTAGCTAAAAGCCCAGACACGTGTTTCGCCGATGTTTCTGCTGCTGTGTGACACAGCAACGAGGGGTTCGGCTCCTCAGTGGGTCCCCCAGCGTTCTCTCTCTCCGATCAGTCGTTGCTGCTCTCGTTA
>WEDG01004620.1:0-90000 GCA_017591395.1 Schistocephalus solidus
CAATTACGGCAGTTCAGAACGGGAAGATAGTTGGCACAAGTGTAGCGGGGTGTTTTGAGTCTCCATTCTTTTTCACAGGGAGATAAATGACCACGAACTCCATCACCCCGAAAGATAAATTTAGAAAATTCGGCACTCAAAATTGTGAAAGTTGTTCTGCATGCAGAAAAAAAGTGAAAAGTTCACTTAAATAAACAAGAATTTTGCACAATTTATATTCCTGAATAATATGTTCTAGACTGCAATTGCGTTCACAGAAATAACTGATGAAACCTAACTGTTCGGACCAAAGGAAAAAACAAATGGAGGTCCGGGGTTCGTGTTGCACCGACAGTGGTCAATAATACCAGCGGCACGTCTTTCCCTGTGCCTTACACCGCGAATATTTAGGCAACTTCATTAGGAGTTATCCAATCGCTCGCTCTTATACCATTTTTAAACATGAAAATTATGGTATAGGGCACTCGTAGAGACTGTGCCTAGTAACAACGAGAGGCCATCATTAACGTTAAAAGGCCGACTTACTGTCGAAATTTTAGCAATCAAAATCGATCTAGAATTTCTTATGCTAGAATGAGACCCAGGTGTAATTGGGCCTACGAATCAGATAGCCCGAGTACAATAAGCGACTATGAAGCTACTTACGACGGAGAGAATGTTTAATGAAAACTAAGATTCAGACATAGAGATTTAGAAGAAAGCTAGCTGTGGGACTGCGAAATGAAAGGAAAATATCGAAACGATGACGATCATGAGCATGTAAGCAATCCCGATTCGGATACAATTCCTGGTCGCCTTTTTCTGGTTCAGATCAGTGGGTGTGATTCGAATTGTCCGTATGCCGCAACCATCGCTTTAGGCCACCGTCCAAGTAGACATTTTTAGGCGTAAGTTGCCAAGATACTGGAAGAGAAATATTTAAAAGGAAAAATATTAACACTTTTAAGACATGTTTCACAAATACCATTAAAATTACTTCGCACGATGCAGTACACTATAAGTTAAGGACATTTGAATGGCTGCTGAAGAGTACCGTCCATCTCCACTACCCTTCTTTCCTATGTAGTTAAGCATGTAAAGTCAATTTTCGGTTGGAAAGGAAATAAATTTGAAGGTACATGGGAACCCTGGGTGACGAGCAGCCCCATCTACGAGCATTTCAGGTAACGGGCGAGCCACTCGCACAACACTTTTGTCAATTGATGAGCTTCCGCTCGGTTACCGAGGAAACAACGTGGTGCGCCCCAGTGTTCCTGTTGGTGCTCGCAACTTCTCGGACGTCTGTGACGACAGTGTTGCTGTTTTATCTCGCAGGATAAGCATCACTCTGCATGTATTTGTGCTCTTCTTTCGTTTTTGTTGTTTTGTGACCACAATTTGTAACCCATGATGTCGCCAAAGTAGATGCTAGTTAAAGATATTGTTATCAAGAGGAAGGAGGGCACTATTACTGTAGATTTCAAGAAGGAAATCATAGCAATGTACGAGCGTTGTGTTCGTGTGACTGATCTCGTCAGGGAGTATGACAGGTTCTCGTCAATCTGCACTAGCATAAAGGGAGAGGCACCTTTTTTAGGAGCTTGATGTGGCTAAAAGAGTTACCAGGCAACGACCAAAACTCGTAGAAAATTTTGAAACGCTGCTGTTGGTCTGGATGAGTGAAAGGCAATTACATGGCGATAGTGTCTCCGAAGCTATTGTTTGTGCTAAGGCAACGGTTTTGTGTGTGGACCGTGTCAGGAAGACACCAGGCGCGTTGTCTGAAGGTGAAAAGATATTTAAGGCAAGCCAGAGATTGTTTGACAAATTACGGAAGAAAGCGACATACAGAGTGTTGTTCGGATGCTGCCAACTCCGATAAAGCTGCTATCGAGCAATTTGTGCCAGAGTTCTAGGAATTCGTTGCTAGAGGATAAGTGTCAATGGGCTTGGATTTTAGTTGGAGGATATCAAATCGAGAGGATATATTGGAGGGAGCGTATTAGAAGGTCAAGCCACTGTTCGTCTATCACTCGGAAAGTCCACGTGTGTTCAAGGCGTGTAAAGTTCACAAGACGCGACTGAATGTGCTACGGATCACGCGGATATTCTGCAGTAAATGGGTAAATGACATTTTTGGGCCCTCAGGGAGAAGGTATCTTGAAGAGAAACAGTTACCACTCAAGGCCTTGCTTGTGCTCGATAATACTCCTGCGTATCCTGCTAAGATGTAAGATGATTTGTTTCGAGAAAATCAGTTCATCATCATCAAGCTTCTTCCTCCTAACGCCACTCCTCCAATTAATGGACCAGAAAGCCATTACCAACTTTAAGAAGCTCTACATGAAGGCCTTGTTGGAGAGGTGTATTGGGGGTGATAGACACTGCAGAACCGACCCTTACAGACTTTCGGAACAGCCTAGGAAGGAGCCCTAAACTCTGCATGGTGAGTCCTGTTTCCTGAGGCCATCCCTGAGCGTGACTTCGAAGGTCTCGGTCCTGCACCTGCATCAGGACATCTATGGGATAATATTGTCGCTCTGATGCACATTTTGGGTCTGGAGGTGAATGCTGTTGACGTGCAGGAGTTATTGCAGAGACATGGAAGTGAACTGACCACTGAGGAACCCGTGCGGAGCTGAACCAAGAGGATTTGCAAGAGCTCTCTTCAGAGGAGGAAGAGGTAAGGGATAGTACCGCCTCGTCTAGTGAGAACAGGGAAGTAATCGGAGTGTTTGAAAAGGTGAACGCATTCTTGGAAAACCATTGCCCTGATAAAGCATTCACTGCACGGTGTGCAAACTTGTTGAATGAAAATTTGCTGTATTATTATAGGGACATCCCAAAACGAAAACAAAAACCGTTGTTAATAGATACATTCTTTGGAAAGGTACAGAAAAGACGAGCAAGTGATAGTGAACCACAACCTGGTACCAGTGGTAGGAACTTCAAAAGAAGTGAGAGCCTGCCTGACTGAGAGATGGACTCTCCGTCCATACCGTAACCCATATCCTCTCCACCTCCCCATCGTCTCCTGCAAGCTAGCAACGAACTCTTCATACGGTAAAGTACAACTGAAAAGCCGTAAAAATATTTATTATAATTACATGTATTATAATTACATTATAAAGGTATTAAATTGATATTTTTCTGGGGTGGAAAGGATTAATTTTATTTCCATTATTTTAAATGGGGATATCGTTTCGCAAGACGAGTGTTTCACACGAGCTCGTTGCCGGGACGGGTTAAATTCCTTAACCGAGGTTCCTCCATATTATGAAATAACTTGAATTAACGAATTAGGTTAGACTGGCTTCTTTCTACCTCCATAAAACCATGCTGCCAAGTTTGCTATGTTTTCGATCGGGTGGGTTGTAAAAACTGACCGGATGAACACGCACGCATTTCCTATGAATAAGGATTTCAGGGAGTATTACTTCAAATGGGCAGCATAATATCAAAAGGTCTGTGGGAAAATTCGAGGGATCAGCCAACTCTGAGTTGATCCATCCGACGGAGATGCAACAGCTTTCCCGTCACAGTGCAAGAGACAGTTGCCATGGGGTCTTGGGATCCGTAAATGGAAATTTCGGAGAAAAATAAACCAATACGTCAAGTTGACAAAACTAGGCTTACACTTCCATAGGTATGACTTGAAAACTGAAACGCGGTTAATGGTACTTGGTAACAAATAGGTTTTCGGTGTTTGCAAAGCTCATAAAGAAGGCCATACGAATGTAAATTTTGGCCTACGGTTATCACAGCATTTCGACGGTGTCCTTCTGGATAAGTGTCAATGGGCTTGGATTTTAGTTGGAGGATATCAAATCGAGAGGATATATTGGAGGGAGCGTATTAGAAGGTCAAGCCACTGTTCGTCTATCACTCGGAAAGTCCACGTGTGTTCAAGGCGTGTAAAGTTCACAAGACGCGACTGAATGTGCTACGGATCACGCGGATATTCTGCAGTAAATGGGTAAATGACATTTTTGGGCCCTCAGGGAGAAGGTATCTTGAAGAGAAACAGTTACCACTCAAGGCCTTGCTTGTGCTCGATAATACTCCTACGTATCCTGCTAAGATGTAAGATGATTTGTTTCGAGAAAATCAGTTCATCATCATCAAGCTTCTTCCTCCTAACGCCACTCCTCCAATTAATGGACCAGAAAGCCATTACCAACTTTAAGAAGCTCTACATGAAGGCCTTGTTGGAGAGGTGTATTGGGGGTGATAGACACTGCAGAACCGACCCTTACAGACTTTCGGAACAGCCTAGGAAGGAGCCCTAAACTCTGCATGGCGAGTCCTGTTTCCTGAGGCCATCCCTGAGCGTGACTTCGAAGGTCTCGGTCCTGCACCTGCATCAGGACATCTATGGGATAATATTGTCGCTCTGATGCACATTTTGGGTCTGGAGGTGAATGCTGTTGACGGGCAGGAGTTATTGCAGAGACATGGAAGTGAACTGACCACTGAGGAACCCGTGTGGAGCTGAACCAAGAGGATTTGCAAGAGCTCTCTTCAGAGGAGGAAGAGGTAAGGGATAGTGCCGCCTCGTCTAGTGAGAACAGGGAAGTAATCGGAGTGTTTGAAAAGGTGAACGCATTCTTGGAAAACCATTGCCCTGATAAAGCATTCACTGCACGGTGTGCAAACTTGTTGAATGAAAATTTGCTGTATTATTATAGGGACATCCCAAAACGAAAACAAAAACCGTTGTTAATAGATACATTCTTTGGAAAGGTACAGAAAAGACGAGCAAGTGATAGTGAACCACAACCTGGTACCAGTGGGAGGAACTTCAAAAGAAGTGAGAGCCTGCTTGACTGAGAGATGGACTCTCCGTCCATACCGTAACCCATATCCTCTCCACCTCCCCATCGTCTCCTGCAAGCTAGCAACGAACTCTTCATACGGTAAAGTACAACTGAAAAGCCGTAAAAATATTTATTATAATTACATGTATTATAATTACATTATAAAGGTATTAAATTGATATTTTTCTGGGGTGGAAAGGAGTAATTTTATTTCCATTATTTTAAATGGGGATATCGTTTCGCAAGACGAGTGTTTCACACGAGCTCGTTGCCGGGACGGGTTAAATTCCTTAACCGAGGTTCCTCCATATTATGAAATAACTTGAATTAACGAATTAGGTTAGACTGGCTTCTTTCTACCTCCATAAAACCATGCTGCCAAGTTTGCTATGTTTTCGATCGGGTGGGTTGTAAAAACTGACCGGATGAACACGCACGCATTTCCTATGAATAAGGATTTCAGGGAGTATTACTTCAAATGGGCAGCATAATATCAAAAGGTCTGTGGGAAAATTCGAGGGATCAGCCAACTCTGAGTTGATCCATCCGACGGAGATGCAACAGCTTTCCCGTCACAGTGCAAGAGACAGTTGCCATGGGGTCTTGGGATCCGTAAATGGAAATTTCGGAGAAAAATAAACCAATACGTCAAGTTGACAAAACTAGGCTTACACTTCCATAGGTATGACTTGAAAACTGAAACGCGGTTAATGGTACTTGGTAACAAAATAGGTTTTCGGTGTTTGCAAAGCTCATAAAGAAGGCCATACGAATGTAAATTTTGGCCTACGGTTATCACAGCATTTCGACGGTGTCCTTCTGGATAAGTGTCAATGGGCTTGGATTTTAGTTGGAGGATATCAAATCGAGAGGATATATTGGAGGGAGCGTATTGTAAGTAAATCTTCCAAGGCCCTAGAGATTTCGTGGTACTTTAGTCAATACTATATGCGATAGTTATAAAAAATTAGCATGCTGTCTTATTTAAGATTTCAGATAGATTCACTTCAATGGGAGAGCGAATGAGCAGGAGAGAGAGAGAGAGAGAGGGAGGAGAGAGAGATCAGTATGCTTTGCCGCCGGGTGCCGCAACAACTGAGGTTGTATGAGGGTGGCTAATTACGGCTAATAAGCCAGCAATGGCCATTCCAGTCTCTCTTCTCTTTATCGTTAATGTCATTTTGCCCATATGACTACCCTCTGTGTGATTGCTGGTGGAGCTTGAAAGTGAGCCAAAGGCACATCGGGCCGAGTGAGTCCCGTAACCGATCGGTGATCGCCCACCTACTATTTTTAATATTCCCGATCGGAGCCGACAAGACAACGAGCTCGTGGAGCAGCGCGATAGAGCGTTGGACTTCTAACCAACACGTCGCTAGGTTTGGGCCTCGGGTGTCGCAACACCTGGGGTTGGGTATGGCTGGCTGATGACGGCCAATAAGTCAGAAATATACATTTCAGTCTCTATTGTCTTTGTCAGTAAGTTCACAAATTTGCTTTGCTTTAAAAGTATCACTCCCGAATATTCAGCAAAATGTCCTCCGTTTAATGTGACCACAAATAAGTATAAATAAAGAATTAGAGAACAAATGGGTTTACATAAAATTGTATGACTTATGACGACCGTTCAAGTGAAAGTTTCTGTGTTTTAGGATATTTAAGCATCAGATGTCGATGCATTTGGTATTGCGGAGGTCAAGGAGCAGTATGCTGAAAAGGTAGATGGGATGGAAAAATTCCTCCAGAATTCGATCAACAAACTGCTTGGCTGTTGTGAAATTGCCATCCTATTATCATTCAACTAAAAAGCCATAATAAAACCCAGAAGAGAGCATTAAAAGTACGCTTTTTAAAGTGAGCTTATCGTTTTTATGCAAACCAAGAAACGTAACAGGAGAGAATAAAGAATGATAAGCAAATTGTTTGAATGTCTGGAAATGTTGTTGCAGTATGATATTGATAAAACGGCCGCAGAAGAAATAACTCGGAGGAGCCGCATTTAAATGAGCATATCCATTTTAAACAAAGCAGGGAAAAGATAACAGAAGGGCAGCAAAGAAGGAAAGACTGCTGGTTTCCATAAATTATCAAATTAGGGACTGAGAGTTGTAATAGGAATGTAGACGTCGAATGTAGCAAAAGAGTTTACTAATTTTCCTAAAAAGGGTTTTTAAATGAGGGAGAAGGAGAGACCGGAGGACAGGGTAAGACTCAAATATCGAAAATAAGATACTTCTTCAGAAAGAATATCAAGGGCTTCGGGAACGAGAGATAGTCATAGTCCAAGCACACATCAAACCTATTCCTGGTTTTTAAGTAGGTGGACATTTTCAAACAACCATTAAGAGACAGGATTCAGAAACTCTTCAGAAACTAGACGAATCTAATTTAAAATAGGGTGTCCAACAACCATCACATCATCATACTTCACATAGAAGCAGACTTCAGACGAGCTCAGATTGACAGTGTGAGCCAAAAAGACGTAAGAGAAATGACATGAAAATTGGGTTGAGCGGGCTTTTTAAATTGAGCCGCCATCTTTTCTGCTCTCCATTCGCATGTAAATCTTCTTATATGCATGTTGTTGGCCTATTTTACCCATTATATAACTAATTTTAAACCCATTTGTTAATTCAACAAAATGAGGTCATCAGTGCACGACGCTGGCACCGTTTTGAAAGAAGTCCAATTTGTTCAATATTTTGAGACGCATTTAAGGACGATTATTCATGATGTCAATGTATGCATTCTTCGGCCATTCATTTGTGATCTTCCGGTGTTGTGTGGTTTATGTTTCAAATCTTGTTAATGGTGAATGGAAGACATTTTTTGCTGAAAGTTTTGGAATTTTACTTTCAAAATAAAGTATGGCTCTCTCTCTCTCACACATGGAACCCCAGATCACTACGCAGTTCTTTGGTAGAAGAGGAGAGTGCTGCTTGCGAAGCTGGAGATACTGAGTACAATAAGCAGTATTAAACTCAAAGGAGTAGTCAAAAATGCACATATGGAATGAAAAAAGAGGAACAGCATTCCAGACACAACACATATCTTTACATACTAATTGTAAACAGTTTGACAAAACTGAAGGAGAAATGCGTAGTGGCATTTAGGTTGACTGGTTCTGTTAGCTTCCGAATTACGGATGAACATACAGTTAAACGAAAGTATTTACGGCCGAAATTTCGTTCTTTTGAATTGAATTGAGTCTGATGGTATGCCAAGCAGTAGGCATCTTTACCTATATGGAAGGCATGCTACCAAGACGTGTTGACACAGGGAGCTATCTGAGTAGAACAAGGTTTAAGAAAAAAGGTTTATCCGCCAACCGGGCTGGCAGCTGTTGAAGTACAAAGTTTTCGAAGATGCTTTTCAAATAAAGCCACTGACGCAGGACAAAGGACACTCCGTGATAGCGGAAGATCGGGAGAGTAAAAATGGGGCTCATTGCGAGCAAAGATAAATGTTGGTTTGATGAGTCGACATGTGCCAATGAGCAGAACAAGAAGAAGGAAAAGAAGGGGGAGTGATATAGGATGCAAAAGGCTGACTACCACGTAAGTTATTTATTCCGACAATTTCCCTGTTTGTTTGAAGGCGAATTGCTTTAAGGCTGTCACGCAGACGTATTCCGTAGGTGAGTTCCTTTAATCACCTGAAAGACTTAAGGTGTAGGAGAACTTCTGTTAGGTCTAACCATAACATTTGTAAAAGCAACAAGTTAATTACGAAATTTTGAACAGTCAACAGTTTAAGGAAACCGATTGTTTGTGGGGAAATGTTGCAAAACCCAATTTTCCCCTCAGTTTTGGTTAACATTGCGCGCTTAGCAGTGGAAGAGCCAATAAAACAGAGTGGTTTATAGTGGTTCCAAATATTTAACGGGAGCAAACATAGGATCATTAATTAAAATGTGTACAATAGAAACATTGGCACGTGTATTAAAGGAAACGAGGCCTTCAAAAGCCAGAAGGAGAAAAAAGCGTAACTTTGTTCAAGTAACTTCAGCACATAGAGTAAATAAAAGCTCATAAGTCAACAAAGCGTGATTTATGACAGAAAGTCGCAAAGTCGGGCTAAAGCACCTGAAACCTCTTTTCCCTATTAGCACTACCGACTCCACGACCACAACCACCACCAGCACTGCAAAATCATCGTCATTACTAGCTCAGTAGAGACAGTCTCATGCTCTCTGTGCCACCACACATTTGCATCACGTATCGGCCTGGTTGGTTGCTTGTCAATTTAATCCACGGAGACTGGCGTATCAGTCCCAGGAGTCCTACTGTGCATCCATCACACCTGCATCACCTGCTTGCACTGCCCAAAGACATTCGGTGTTAAGGATGACGTGTATAACGGCATAATGAGGACACAGGAATAGGAACATCCAGCCCACTTAACATAGGTGACCTTGCGATAAATTTCGGGAAGGGTAAAAATTCCCGTGGCTTAACCTTAACACTAACCCTAAAATAAAACTGAATATTAGCATCTATCTTAACCCTACCCCTCCATTAACCTAAACCTAATATAAAACTAAACTATAAGCTAAATCTTCATCCCAGCCATTCTCTAAACCTAAACCCCATGGTTAAGCCGAACCCAAACATTAACCCCTTAGCGTACTCCGGACCCTAACTCCTGCCTTAACCCTAACCTTAAGCCCAACCCTAAACTTAACTCTACCCCTCATATTAATCTTAAGCCTTTGTTCCCTGGAATTGGGCCCAGAGCCACAACCACTGCGGGCGGTTCCTATTGCCGTGTCCTGATTAAGCAACCATGCAAGTTATCCTTGCCCATTCGATCATATGTACTTTTATAAATATATTGGATATAAGCGCACTGCAGCCCCCTCATCACACCTCACCCTCCCTGCTAGCCACCCACCATCCAACCGCGCTTCGTCGTCGACGAAGGGATGCTCAGGTCGTATGTGTGGTGAGTTGGCAGGCTCAGAGAGTGGACTGGTGCGGGGAAGAAGGACAAAAGATTGATATCAACACTTGGCATTCCCTCCTCGCGGCAAATCAGCATCTTCCTCCCAATAATAATATTTTTCTCTTTATCGCGTTCAGGAGCATTCAAGGTCACACTAGCGGTGAATTCACAGGTATGACCGGATTGCGCAACCACTACTTATATTTATCGCTGAACAGCACGCATAAGTGTTTTTCTTCTCATTTAATGCTCAATTCAGTGCAGCAAAACAAACCCTCAGGACGTAAAAAAGAAGCTTAAAGCTCCATTTCACGTTGGTCCTCGTAATCAGTACTGTGTTTGTGCACCCTAAACGGGCCGTGTGATGCATGCGTTGGACTAACACGGGTGCCAAATCAAGGTGCGGCAGACGTTATTATTCTGTGATGAGGTCCAATAACAAATGCTGAACCTGCGGGGTGCACGTGTCGAGCATGGACATGCTTAGGTGCAGGCTCATGCCGCATCCCACTCCGTGGAAGATGCTTCATCTGCGCCTGACCGCACCTCCGGTCTTCTTAGTTATGTCTTGACACTGGGCACCGGCGGGTAAGGGAAGAGCGAGTTTTTTAGATACAGTACAAGTCTACTATCACTTAAATCTAATTTACGCACAGGTCAGCGTCCCTGTATTACCCTCCTGTGGAGTATACGGTGGATATCGTCGAACTACGACACGCAAACTATTTGTGTGTGTGTTAGGGCAAATACAGGAATCTCAATGGTTGTATGTGTCTTCACACCCGGTACGTCTGCTCCCTTTCCCTCTCCCATCCTCCCTGTCCCCACTCTCCCCTCCTACTTCTACTCTTCCCCCTCCTCTCGCCCTTCTTTCCTCCTCTCTCCTCTCCTTTACTCTTACTTCTTCCCTTCTCCCTCGCTCCTCACACTTCCTTCCTCCCACACGGTCGAAAACGTTCTACGGCGAGGGCGACATGCAATCACGTAGGCGGTTCCAAGCGAATCGGTCGTTCGCTCAATAACCCAAATCGTTACCCATGGTGAGTTAGGTAGCCACCTGGGATGACTCAGCAGCCCTAGTTAGAGACAGCACAACATCAAATCCTCTCCCAATCCCTCCCACCGTACACTCCGGAGTCCCCCCGGAATTTTCGTTCCCTTTTAGACAATCCTAGGAGCAACTGGCCGGAACGGAGGACGGCGCTAGTCGCTCGGGAACTGGTGCACTAAAAGGTGGACATTGCTGCTCTCAGTGAGACCCGATTCTCTGAACAGGGTCAGTTGGAGGAGGTGAGTGCCGGCTACACCTTCCTCTGGAACGGCAAGCCAAAGGCAGAGCGACGTGATGATGGTGTTGCCTTTGCCATCCGGAACGACATCGTGGGACGTCTGCCCTGTTTGCCGCAGGGTTTCAATGATCGCCTGATGAGCCTCCACCTGCCTCTTCAGGGAGACAAATTTGCCACCATCATCAGCGCCTACGCTCCCCCAATGACGAGCTCTGATGCGGCGAAGGACAAATTCTACGAGGACCTGCATGCCCTGCTGGCCACTGTGCCGAAAGCGGATAGGTTAATTGTCCTTGGTGACTTCAACGCCCGCGTCGGGACGGACCACGCTGCCTGGCAGGGAGTGCTAGGTCCCCATGGTCTCGATAGCTGCGAACCTGTGTGGAATACCATCTCCTGCTTATCAACAATTTCTTCCGCCTTCCCACGCGGGAGAAGGTAACGTGGATGAACCCTCGGTCGCGGTGCTGGCAGCTGCTGGACAATATTCTCGTCCGAAAGGCGAGAACGACAGGACGTGCTGGTGACAAAGGCGATCCCCGGTGCCGATGGATGGATGGATCACCACCTCGTCATCTCCAAGATGAGGTTTCGTCTGCAACTAGGCCGAAGACCCCAAGGCAAGCGACCACAAGGTAAGTTGAATACTGCTTTGTTGAATATGCCTGCTCACCATCTGCATTTCAGGAATGAACTGGTCAACCGAATAGCCAACCTTCCAGTCGCCGACGCGGACATCTCCGTAGAGAACCACTGGTGTCAGCTGAGGGGACAACATCCAATCCACTGCCCTGGATGTCCTCGGCCGCGCACGTCGTCAGCACCAAGAATGGTTCGATGACAACGACGCAGCTATCAACGCTCTGCTTGTCGATAAGAACCAGTTGCACAAAGCCTATGTCGATCGTCCTACTGCCACAAACAAGACAGCCTTCTGCCGAAGTCACCGCCTTGTACAGCAACGGCTGCTGGAGATGCAGGATGCCTGGATGACGCGCAAAGCAAGGAAATCCAAGGGTTCGCGGATCAAAACGAATGGAAGAACTTCTTCGCTGCCACCAAGGCTGTCTACGGACCTCCCGTCAAAGGCGCTACTCCTCTTCTCAGTGCCAACGGCAGGACGCTACTCACTGAGAAGACGCAAATCCTGAAGCGATGGGCAGAACATTTCCAAAGCGTTCTCAATCAGCCCTCCACCATCTCTGACGCCACCATTGATCACCTGCCTGAAGTGTAAATCAACGCCGACCTTGATCTCCTGCTCCCTCTCCAAGAAACCATCAGAGCCGTGCAGCAACTCTCCAGTGGGAAAGCACCTGGCTCGGACACGATCCCTCCTGAGATCTACATGCATGGCGGACCCTAACTGATGAACCGACTCACAGTACTCTTCCAGGAAATGTGGCACCAAGGGCTAGTGCCTCAGGATTTCAAAGAGGCAACCATTGTCCACCTCCACAAGAAGAAAGGGAACCGCCAGCTCTGCGACAACCACCGAGGAATCTCGCTGTTGAAAATCGCCGGAAAGATCTTCGCCCGCATTCTCCTCAATCGCCTGAACACTCACCTGGATCAAGAACTGCTCCAGGAAAGCCAATGTGGCTTCCTATGACACCGAGGAACAATCGACATGATCTTCGCCACTCGCCAGCTGCAAGAGAAGTGCCAGGAGATGCGGAATCACCTCTACACTACTTTCATGGATCTGACGAAAGCCTTTGACACGGTGAATCGCGACGGGCTGTGGAAAATCATGCAGAAATTTGGCTGTCCTGAACGTTTCACGCATATGGTACGACAGCTTCACGACGGGATGATGGCGCACGTTACTCGCAACGGGACAGTATCGGAAGCATTCGCAGTGACCAATGAAGTGAAGCAGGGCTGCGTCCTTCCACATACCCTCTTTAGTCTCATATTCTCTGCCATGCTAACGGACGCCTACCGTGAAGAACGCCTCGGGACCCGCATCGTCTACCGGATGGATGGCCAACTCCTCAACCAACGGCAGATGCACTTCCACTTGCGTGTATCCATAACCACCATCCACGAACTTCTCTTCGCTGACGACTGCGCACTCAATACGACTACCGAAGGGGACATGCAAATAAGCATTGACCTCATCGCTGCCACTTGAGACAACTTAAAATTGCGCATCAACACTGAGAAAACGGCTGTGATGCATCAACCACCGCCCAATACCACCTAAAACGCAGCTCACATAAATGTCAACGGCACTCAACTGAACTCCCTGGATATCTTCACCTGGGCAAAAACCTCTCACGCAGCACCAAAATTGACGATGAGATCGCCCATCGGATCGCCGCAGCCAGTCAAGCCTTTGGACGCATGCAGAACGTGGTCTGGAATCGCCACGGTATTCACCTGAACACCAAACTAAAGATGCACAAGGCCATGGGCTTTACGACACTCCTTTACGGAGCGGAGACCTGGACCATCTACTCAAACCAAGCCAGGAAGCTGAATCGCTTCCATCTCAGCTGCCTCCGCAGAATATGAAGCAGGGATGGCAAGATAGGATCCCAGACACAGAAGTGCTAAAGCGGACCGGAATCCTTTGCATCCATGCCATGTTGAGGCAGTGCAACTGCGATAGAGTGACCACTTGGTGAGAATGGACGACAAGCGACTCACAAATGACTTTTCTATGGATATGTCGCTACGTGTGCGCGCCGACAGGAAGGTCAAAAACGACGCTACAAGGACACTTCGAAGAAGTCTCTGAAGCAACTGCAAATCAACACGGCGACCTGGGAGGACCTAGTGCAGGATCGACCGGCATGAAGAAGATCCGTGAAGACTGGTTTAGCAATCTATGAGGCCAACCGGATCACCGCTGCTAAGGCCAAAAAGGGCGGCTCGCAAGTCACAAGCACCGCGGATCAACACCGCCAATGTCCAAGCCCTGCCAACGTGTCCACGCTGTCAACGCACCTTCCGCGCACAAATCGGCGTTGTCGGACATATTTGAACTCGATACAACAACAATCCCACTACCTCAACCTCTGCCACACCTGCCTTAGACCCCACGACGGTGACCACCACCACCACCACCCCAACCACTGATAACAACTTAATCAATGCCCCGCCGCCCACGATCACTGACACCGTCCTCCCTCCACTCCCTGCGCCGATCACGGCGACGAAAACCACTTGCCTCACTCCCACCACCTCAGTAGCCACCTCCGAATACCTAACACCTGCTAACTCTAACACCACCATCGCTCCCAGTGCCAGCGATGGGGACTCGGTACTAACCTATCTTCATTGCGATCGCACATTCCCTTCACACATCGGCCTGGTCGGTCACTTGAGCGCGACTACCAGTACCAACAGTAAAGCCCCCCAGACCCAGCACCTTCTGATTTATCCTGTCCTCCTTGTCACCGCATATGCACATCACGAATCAGCCTGGTGGCTTACTTGCGAATCCATCGCTTAGAGACCGGCGAACCAGTGCCAGGAGCACCAACACATACCCGCTGCACTCGACTCAAATGTCCACACTGCCGACGCACATTCGCACATCGCATGAGCCTATTGGGTCACATGCCTCTCCATAAAGACCTGCGGTAGAACACTGCCAGCTATACCACAACACTACATCTCTGCTCATCAGCCTCTGCCCTTCACATGATCACACGCAACACCACATAAAACATGCTCTCGGTCTGCATAGCTGATAAAGAGGCAATTTTTACGCTCAGCTCCTTCTCCATGTGGCCCCTCTGTTGCATGTGTGATCTGAGCTTTAGAATATCACGTGGCGATAAGCGCCGTGGGTTAGAAGGTTACCAACGGACAATTGCATTCAGACCTCATAGTCAGTCCAATGAGTGTTGTGTGAAGTGGCTGACTGGTGGTCTGAGAGTCAGGCTGCGATGGCTCTTTCTTAACGTGACCTCTGGCTATCTCACACATGTGAGCTGTGAGCCGTCCAACCCCCTGTTATGTAAAATTCTGGTGTTTATGTTTGGGGGGCAAGTCGTGTGCGTAGAACGAAGTCACCAGCAGCTGCGCCTACTTCTGAATCAGACAACTGATGAGCTTGGACGCTGGTCTGATTTTGGGGGTAGGGGAGATAGTGAGGTCGACGGCTCAGCGCATTTTCCTCAGTATAAACAAGCTGACGCACTTAAAACTATCACGGTGCGCTTAAAGCCGTAGCTTGGGCGGTTGCCAACTGACGGGATACCTTGGACCACGTGGTCAGCCCAGTGTGTGTTTTGTGTGGAGTGGCTGACTGGCGGACTGAGAGTCAGGCTGCAATGGCTCTTTCTTAATGTGGCCTTTATAGCACTCACACTCCGTGCGATCAAAGCCAGGTGTAGCAGCACGCTCTGGGATGGCTCCGGCTGCGCCAGCCACCTGCGCCCCTCTCTCATCTCCGGTTTTCTTGATTCTGTCATGACACTGGGCTCAGGTGGAGGAGGAGGAGATAATGCGTTAGCTGCAGTGTAAGACTACTATCACTTAAAACTAATCCACGCACAAGTCAACGTCTCTGAACCACCATGGTGTGGAGCATATGGTGGACATCGTCGGACTACGACGGTCAAACTGAGTGTTTTTGCCTGTGCGTTGTTAGGGGTAGTATCACACACATTACATTCCTGTTCTTTCTGTCGTGTTTAGGAACATTTATGGTAACATTAGCGTTGTATGCACAGGTATGACTTGATTGCTCAACCAATACTAATATTTATCACTTAGCAGCACGCATAACTGTTTTTTGTCCTTATTTTTATGCTCAATTCCGTGCAATAGACAAACATTTTAGAACATGGAATAGAAGCTTTAATTTTTCCATTTCAAGTTTGTTCTCAAGGCCGTCCAAAAACTTGAAAGTATTGCAGAAAATCTGGAAGAACATGAAAGTAGAATCAAAAAACATGTGGAGATCGGGCCGAACATGGGGGCAATCACGGGACTCCAATTCTGAATAAATAACGTATTACTAATGTTGAGCAGACCACTTAACTTTGCAGTAGTCCATAAATTTAAGATTTGTGGTACCCACGACAAACTGAGAAATAGAGAACCCCTGGCTACAATTATCGCTCGACGGGATCGAAACACCGAACCTTGATTTCAACTAACTATAGAACAATTCATTCCTTGTCGGATCGATTAAGAAACAGGGCTCAGATCCTCGACTTTGTTTGTTATTTAGATGCATTCAATAGGGCTACTTAATATGTTTGAGTAACTACGGTAATCAAAATTAAAAATACTGTTCCCTGGTGGATTATCAAAAGCTGTGGAGGCATTCACGGAAAAGGGTTTATTTTGGGTCTGATGTATTAAGTAGTGACTCCCGCTCATATAATGTTTACAAACAAAACGATGGCAAACGGGTAGGGGACGTCACTGTGAAAAGGCAAAATAGGCAAAGCAATTAGCAGTTAAAATGTCGGTTTTTTAACAAGAACTGAGAATTGAACGAAACGAAAATAGGCGACCTGCTGACTGACAACATCTTGTGATTACTCATGGATACTAGAAAAGTAAGATGTTCTAGTTCCAAGACTTCCGTCAAATTGCGCTTTTGCCAGTGCTCATGCAGATTTTGAAATATTTTACAGTCTGTACCCTTTCCATCGGTAGCCTCACTATGCTTAGACTTGCGTCGTTAGTAAATGATAGTGTATTGGGTTATTTCGTCGAGGCTACTTATGGTCTATGAGCCATGCAACACCTTGTAAACTCTCTCTCTCGGGTTTCAGGCTCATGCTGCGCCACCCACTGTTGCCATTCATGGCTATGGTGAGATATGATTCACCTGCGCCCGACCCGCCTCCGATCTTCTTGAAGATATCCTGACACCGGTCACAGGCGGGTAAAGGAAGAGAGTTCGGTAGATGCAGTGCAAGTTCACTATCACTTAAAACTAATTTGTGCAAGTCACCGTCCCTGCATCCCCTTCTGTGGAGCATACGGTGGACATCGGTGGATTACGACGGTTGAACTGACAAAGTTGCTGTGAAATCTGAGGTTGTATGGTGTTTATCGCCTTCGTGTAAATCTCAATTTTCCCGTTCGGATTTCGCTTGACGAGGACATTAAGGAAAGGTAGTCGCTGTTCATGTTCATGTGAATTTTATATCAGGTAAGGTTCCACTGAGCAAGTTATGGAATTTTTGCAGCAGGTTTTTATGGCTGATAAAAAACGTATCATCAACTTAACGGCGCCGAAATACATGCTCAGTTTGTATGAAGTCGAGTGTTCTCTAGACCACACTCATCTCATCGGGGAGATGTAAACGAGGCTTATTTATAGCTACTTACCGTAACTGGTTGGTTGTGTCAGTCAAAATGATCGTTTCAGTCTGCCTTGCCTTTTGTTGGTAATATTCTTCTGCCTATAAAAATTCTAGCCACTGAGCGGCTGCCAGCAGGAACGAGCGTGTCCCATAGCACGATCGGTAAGAGCCCCACTACCATTGTTAGTGTACTAGAGCGGAACTGACAGGAATCGGAACCCGTAACCCAATGGTTTTGCGTGTTGAACTTCAAACCAACAGTTCACAACTTCAAACTTCATGTATTAAAACGCATGGGGTTTTGTATGACTGGCTGATGAAGGCTAATAAGCCAGAAATGGCTATTCCAGCACTCATTGCCTGTGTCGGTAATGTCTTCCGTCTTTGAATTTCATTTACCCGAAGCATGGTGTTGCAGCTTACGGAGACTTCGTGCTTCTTTGAATGTCACGTTGCCTTTTCCACTATCTTATGCCTATGGGGAAAAACTGCCTATAGCCCGGGGAGTAGTTAATTGTTCGCTTACCATCCCTCGAGGTCGCCAGCTTTTTGCGTCTATCGTTTTCGCCCTAGGGGGATCCAGACCTCGATAGTAAAAACTGCAGGGTATTCTAACCTGCACCCTGCCCGTTCTAACGCACCCTCTTAATTCGCGGTCGCCTAAGGGTGGGCGAAAAATTCCGACGAACAACGTTGTTATCCGTCGCCTGAGTTGTTCACGTGCGGAAATAAAACACAGGTGGTGCAAAAAGTCCAGAACCGGGGCTCCACCGCGCAGTCACATATTGGTGTGTGTGTCAAACTCACTCGTCCAGAAAGACCGCGCGAAAACGTTCAAAAAGTGTACTGAACCAGGCCATCTGGGTCGTAGCACCCGCGTCGTTTCCCCGCCTCCCTCCCCCGGCCACAACCGCAGGCTGTTTTATCTGAGTGTGGGGGGTGAGGGAGGAGTAACAGGCCGCCAACGGTAGCGCCTTTGTCCCGTTTCAGTATGTGGATTTTTCTCCCTGTTGGAGTTACCACAGCAACCGCGGATGCAATTCCCTAAGTGAGTGCCACCTAAAGTCTTATTTGGGTCCATCCTATGGCCGTTGGTATAGTCATCTAAACGAGCAGGAGAAGGAGAAGGACCAGGGAGGGATGGGTTCGCTGGAGACCAGAATGGGGCAGACTGGTCGGTTGTGGGTAGTTTCTCGTTTTTTTCCACACACACACACACACACGCCCCGCGTATCTGTGTGCGTCTGGCCGGGGGGTAGGCGTCCTCCGTACAGCCTACAGAAGCAGTCAGAGTTGATTACATTCTGCACAGAGTAACGTTAAAAGTTTGTAGCATTGTTGGGCGTACACTTCCGCGGTTTGCGTGGGAGGGAGGGGTGGAAAGGCGAGTCGGAAGGGTCGGTATTTCCATAGCTGTTTTTTTGAAGTGCATAGAATGGACAAAGGTGTGTGTGTGTGTGCGTGTGTATGCGAGAGGAAAGGGAGGAGACAGAGAATAAGTGCTAGGGAGGGAGAGAGCGGGGAGAGTTGCACAGTGCTGTTTTTACGCCCCTAAACTTACCGCTTTTTGCCACAGTACACCATCCAGAGTCCGACACAGTTAGTCTCACCTGTGGGTGTGTATGTGTGTTTATGCATCAGCCGTGGCTTGGAAGGTTGCCAAATGACGGGATAACTCGGACCGCGTGGTCAGCCCAATGTGTGTTTTGTGTGGAGTGGCTGACTGGCGGACTGAGAGTCAGGCTGCAATGGCTCCTTCTTAATGTGGTCTTTATGGCACTCCCACTCTGTGGGATCCGAGCCAGGTGGGGTGGCACGCCCTGGGGCGGCTCCGGTCGTGCCAGCCACCTGCACCCTCTCTCATCTCCGGTCTTCTTGACTCTGTCTTGACACCGGGCTCAGGTGGTGGAGGAGGAGAGAGTGCGGTAGCTGCAGCGCAAGGCTACTATCACTTAAAACTAATTCACGCGCAAGTCACCGTCCCTGCACCACCTGGTGTGGAGCATACGGTGGACCTCGTCAAAATCGACGGTCGAACTGCCGAGTTATGCATCAGCCACCGCCCAATGCCATCTACAACACTGCTCGCATCAACGTCAGCGGTGCTCAACTGAACGTTGTGGATACCTTCACCTACCTGGGCGGCCACCTCTCACACAACACCAAAATCGACGATGAGATCGCCCATCGGATCGCCACAGCCGGCCAAGCCTTTGGACGCAAGCAGAACGGTCTCCACCTAAGCATCAAACGCAAGATGTTATTAGCTGTCATATTGCTGACGCTGCTGTATGGAGCAGAGACCTGGACAGTCTACCAAAAGCAGGCGAGGAAACTCAACAACTTCCACCTCAGCTGCCTCCACAGAATACTTAAGCTGAGCTGGCAAGACAGGATCCCGGACACAGACGTTTTGGAACGAACAGGCAACCTCAGCATCTACAGCCAAATAAAACAACTGCTTCTATGCTGGAGCGGCCACCTTGTGAGGATGGACGATGAACGACTACCCAAACGAATCTTCTATGGAGATGTCGCCATGGGTTCTCGTCAACATGGGGATCAAATATGACGCTACAAATACACTCTGAAGACTATACTGAAGCAACAGCAGATCAACCCGCCAAACTGGGAGGACCTCGCCCAGGATAGACTGGCATGGAGAAGATCCGTGAAGACTGCATTATCAACCTATGAAGCCAATCGGATCGCCGCAACCAAGGTCAAAAGAACAGCACGAAAGTCACCACCACCCCAGATCAATACCGCTAATGCCCAAGTCCTGCCAACATGCCCGCGTTGTCAACGCACCCTCCGCGCGCGATTCGGTTTGTTTGGGCACCTTCAGACGCATTGCAACAACAATCTGACGTCAACTTCTGCGTCAAGTGCTGCCAACCCTCCTTCGGACCCCCAAGGGCATCCCTGGCACAAATTCAACCACTTCCACCATCGTAGCGACCACATCCCAATGCTCATCACCTGTTACCTCAACCATCACAACCACCATAATCACAACCGCCGCCGCCACCGTCACCAACACCACCACGAGCAGCGACGGGGGCTCGGCCCTAAACTGTACTCTTTGCGACAGCACATTCACCTAACGCATCGGCCTGGTCGGTCACTTGCGAACCCATCGCACAGAGATTGAACCACTGTCTTGGACACCAACACACAGCAGAGATCGCCCCATCCCCTGCCCTCACTGCCCTCGCGGATTCACTCACCACATGGACCTATTCGGTCGCATGTGCATCCATGCCAGCGGAATTCAACGCACTATTGACAATACCGCTACCCCATGCATACCCTCCACTGCCACCCGTAATACCACGAACGACAACCCCCCCCAGCCCTTCCGGATTTCTTCTGCCCACAGTTCACCCGCAAATTCACCTCACGCATCGGCCTGGTCGGTCACCTGCGAATACATCGCACGGAGGCTGGTGAACCAGTGACTGGGGCTCCGACATACAGTCGTCGCGCCCGCCTCCACCGCCCTACTGCTCCCGCAGCTTCACACACCACCTGGGTCTACTAGGACACATGCGCCTCCACAACAACCTTCGGTAAACCACCGGAGTCTAAACCACATCAGCCAAACACTACCTTCTCCAATACATAGACAACACCCTCACAATCAGCATAATGTACCTGATAAAATCACGGTTTCCTAGAAACCGTGGCTTGGAAGGCTGCCAATCTGACGCTTATACCAGACCACGCCATCGGCCCAGTGTATGTGCTGTGTGTGTCGAGTGGCTGACCAGTGGACTGGGGGTCAGACGGCGATGGCTCCTCCATATCCCCTGAATAAGTAAATCCTGGTGTGTGCGTTTTGGGGGCCAGGTCCTGCTGTGGCGCGCAAAGACGGGTACGCCCACTTCCGCATCAGACAACTGACCTGCTCGGACAGTGTCTGATGGTGGGGGTTGGGAAGAGAGTGAGGTCAACAGCTCACCGCATTTTCCTCACTATAAACAATCTGACGCGCTTGAAACTATCCCGGTGCGCTAAAAGCCGTGGCTTGGAAGGTTGCCAACTGACGGGATAACTCGGACCGCATGGTCAGCCCAGTGTGTGTTTTGTATGGAGGTGCTGGCTGGTGGACTGAGAGTCAGGCTGCAATGGCTCCTTCTTAATGTGGTCTTTATGGAATTCCCACTCATCTGGGATCCGAGCGTCCGCTCTCTTGTGTTGTCGTATTCGTGTTTCGTGTTTGACAACAGTGCGTGAGCCTGCGCCCTCTCCCATCTACGGTGGACACGACGGTCGAACTAACGTGTTTTTATGCTTATGTTAATCGTAACATTTCCCTCGCATTGGCCCTGACCCTGATCCCTGCAACAAGATGCCTCCCTTTGTGCCTGTGTGTCACCCACTCACACCTACCAGCACCAGGTGTTTTGTACCAACTCTTCCTAAGTGCGTTCCTTGCCAACAAAAAAATATAAAGCAGTCAATCTTGTTATTAGTTTAGGGGAGCTAACCAGACAGGTCACAAAACTGTAGTCGGTGAAAGACCAATCCAAAACTAGGCCATTTTTTATGGAAAGGGAGGGATCGGAAGAGCATGGCATTCGATGACACTGGTAAAGATTATGGAAAGATAATGAGCCAGCACAAATGCACTTTGGCAGAACGGGGAAGGTTTGAATGAAATATACCCTCTTCCTCCTCCTCCTCCTCCACCTCCTCCTCCACCTCAGACCATACTGCATTCCGCGAACGTGGTAAACGCCAAGATCCCCCCAAGTTCATTGTTGAGTGTTGCTCGTAATGACCGCGAGAACGATGTCAGTAGAACTAACTCGCAAGCATAGCATTGTGTCTGATCGCACAGCTTGCTTCACTGTGCATCTTCTAATAATCCCCGAGGCGTTTAAGCATCCAGTCTTACCTTTGTAATTATACATTGCCATGATCACATTTTGTGTCACATCAGTAGACGAAAATCGCTAGTATTCCACAGCATAGTTACCAAGTTTTCTTTTTCTATGGCCCTGCCACCAGGCAGCCAGCTGTATCATTTTGGGTGGATTGCTAAAGGTTGGCTGAACAATTGTAATCCGAGAAAATGAATACGGTGACCGAACTGCCGAAAGTATCCTTTCTGAGGCCCATAACGACATGCAACCCGACAAACGAGAGTAGAAGCTGTTGACATTGTTGGTCGCTGGTTGCTATATCACATCTGTAACACAGCAGTGGCTTACGCGACGTGAAGTCACACTTTATCGCATGTTATACGACACCACAGAGGTCACAGATATGAGGATTGTTACAAAGGCTTCATTAAGAAGTCATTTTAGTCTAACCATCAGTCCTGAGTGTGACCCATCTCGTGGCAATCTTCCGGTTTCAGTGTGACGAAATAAATGTAGGTATACCAGGTATGTTTTACTGAGAAGTGCACTGTTCAGAGTCAACTCACTGGCTCCTCCCTTCGCCTTGCACGTCTTCCAGCAGCTTTATTATTTAGCGTGGAGGCCTCCGTCTAACGCATGCAATACACTTGTGTAGCACTTAGTAAATACTCATTTTTCCTCTTTGGTTCAAGGCCACACCAGCGAAGCCCATTCGTGGCGCATTTACAACTCATCTGTAAGTTCGCCAGCCACATTATACCTAAGTGCTGCGTGCTTTTGAGGCGTGTATATGACGGTCAGCGTATGCAGGCTTCAACGCGCGTGTCTACGACTACAGTCAAGGACTTGCTCTTCGCGGACAAATGCGCCCTTAACACCATGACGGAACAGGACATGCAAAGGAGCATGGACCTATTCACCGGAGGCTGCGCCGATTTTGGATTAACAATCAGTACAGCCAAAACGGTTGTCATGCACCAGCCGCCACCCAGCGCGGGATACAATGCTCCCCAAATCAATGTGAACGGTGCTCAACTCAAAAACTTGTAAACCTTCGCTTATCTAGGAAGCACGCTGTCACGCAACACGAGAATCGACCACGAGGTTGCCCAATGGATCTCCAAAGCTAGTCAGGCCTTCGGCCGGCTACAGGCCTCCGTGTGGAATCGCCACGGTATTCACCTGAACACACACACACACACACACGGCAGTTCGACCGTCGATTTCGATGAGGTCCACCGTATGCTCCACACCAGGTGGTGCAGGGACGGTGACTTGCGCGTGAATTAGTTTTAAGTGATAGTAGCCTTGCGCTGCAGCTACCGCACTCTCCTCCTCCCCCACCTGAGCCCGGTGTCAAGACAGAGTCAAGAAGACCGGAGATGGGAGAGGGCGCAGGTGGCTGGCGCGGCCGGAGCCGCCCCTGGGCGTGCCACCACACCTGGCTCGGATCCCACGGATTGGGAGTGCCATAAAGGCCACATTAAGAAGGAGCCATTGCAGCCTGACTCTCAGTCCGCCAGTCAGCCACTCCACACAAAACACACATTGGGCTGACCACGCGGTCCGA
This sequence comes from Schistocephalus solidus, assembly GCA_017591395.1. NCBI lineage: Eukaryota > Metazoa > Platyhelminthes > Cestoda > Diphyllobothriidea > Diphyllobothriidae > Schistocephalus > Schistocephalus solidus. The sequence goes on from WEDG01004620.1 coordinate 23,755, forward strand.
GTTATCCCATCAGTTGGCAACCTTCCAAGCCACGGCTTTTAGCGCACCGTGATAGTTTCAAGCGCGTCAGATTGTTTATAGTGAGGAAAATACGCTGAGCTCTCGACCTCACTCTCTCCCCCACCCCCACAATCAGACCACTGTCCGAGCCGGTCAGTTGTCTGATGCGGAAGCGGGCGCAGCTGCTGATGACCTCGTCTACGTGTACTACGTACACGACCTGGCCCCCCAAACACAAGCACCAGGATTTCACAGAACAGGGGGTTGAACGGCTTACATCTCACATGTGTGAGATAGCCAGAGGTCACGTTAAGAAGGAGCCATCGCAGCCTGACTCTCAGACCACCAGTCAGCCACTCCACACAACACACATTGGACTAACTGCGAGGTCTGAGTGTTATTCCGTCAGTTGGCAACCTTCCAACCGCGGCACTCAACGTTACCGCACTCTCTTCTCCTCCCCCACCTGAGCCCGGTCTCATGACACAATCAAGAAGACCGGAGATGGGAGAGGGCACAGGTGGCTGGCGCGGCCGGAGCCGCCCCTGGGCGTGCCACCACACCTGGCTCGGATCCCACAGAGTGGGGGTGCCATAAAGACCCCATTAAGAAGGAGCCATTGCAGCCTGACTCTCAGTCCGCCAGTCAGCCACTCCACACAAAACACACATTGGGCTGACCACGCGGTCCGAGTTATCCCGTCAGTTGGCAACCTTCCAAGCCACGGCTTTTAGCGCACCGTGATAGTTTCAAGCGCGTCAGATTGTTTATAGTGAGGAATATGCGCTGAGCTGTCGACCTCACTCTCTCCCCCATCCCCACAGTCAGACTACTGTCCGAGCCGGTCAGTTGCCTGATGTGGGAGTGGGCGCATTGGCTGACGGATCGGCGTACCCGTCTTCGCGCGCCACAGCACGACCTGGCCCCCATAACGCACACACCAGGAGTCACAAACTCAGGGGATATGGAGCAGCCATCGCCGTCTGACTCCCCAGTCCACTCGTCAGCCACTCGACACACACAGCACATACACTGAGCCGACGGCGTGGTCTGGTGGAAGCGTTAGATTGGCAGACTTCCAGCCACGGTTTCTAGGAAACCGTGATATACTCTGGTAAATGGTGATTGTGAGGGTGTTGTCGATGTATTGGTGTGGTAGTGTGCGCTGACGTAGCTTAGACTCCGGTGGTTTACCGGAGGTTTTCGTGGAGGCGCATGTGTTCTAATAGGCCCATGCGGTGTGTAAAATGTGCGGGAGCAGTGAGGGCAGTGAAGGCGGGCGCGTCGACTGTATGTCGGAGCCCCCAGGCACTGGTTCACCAGCCTCCGTGCGATGGATTCGCAGGTGACCGACCAGGCCAATGCGTGAGTTGAAGTTGCGGGCGCAGTGTGGGCAGGAGAAATCGGTAGAGGCTGGGGCGATGTCATTCATGGTAGTGGGGGTGGCAGGGGCGCTACGAATGGCAGGAGCGGTTGATGTGCATGGTGTATTGATGTTGTCGGCATTGCGGTTAAGTCCGCTGTCATGGATGCGCATGTGACCGAATAGGCCCATGCGATGAGTGAATGCGCGAGGACAGTGAGGGCAGTGGAGGCGACGATCTCTGCTGTGTGATGGTGTTCCAGGCACTGGCTCACCGGTCTCTGTACGATGAATTCGCAAGTGACTGACCAGGCCGATGCGTGAGGTGAATGTGCGGTCGCATTGAGTACAGCTTAGGAGAGATTCCCCATCGCTGATGGTGGTTGTGGTGGTAGTAGTGAAGGCGAAGGCGGTGGTGGTTGCGGTGGTGGGGGAAGCAGGCGATGAGTAGATGGATGTGGTCTCTATGATGGTGGGAGTAATGGAATTGATTCCAGGAGTGAGGGTGGGAGAGTCAGAAGGAGGGTTGGCCGAATTTGACATAGAAATTGGAATTGTCGGATTGTTGGTGCATTGCGTCCGAAGATGTCCAACCAGGCCGATTCGCGCGCGGAAGATGCGTTGACAGCGCGGGCATGTTGGCAGGGCCTGGGCATTGGCGGTGTTGGTCCGGGGCGCTGGTGACTTTCGTGCCGCTCTTTTGGCCTTGGCGGCGGCGATCCGGTTGGCCTCGTAGATTGCTGAACCAGTCTTCACTGATCTTCTCCATGCCGGTCTATCCTGGGCGAGGTCCTCCCAGGTCGCCGAGTTGATTTGCAGTTGCTTCCAGCGATTTCTTCAAAGTGTCCTTGTAGCGTCGTTTTTTTGACCTCCCTGCCGGCGAGAACCCGTAGCGACATCTCCGTAGAAAAGTCGTTTGGGTAGTCGCTCGTCGTCCATTCTTACCAGGTGGCCGCTCCATCGCAGTTGCACTTGCCTCAGCATGGCATGGATGCTGAGGATTCCGGTCCGCTCCAGGACTTCCGTGTCCAGGATCCTGTCTTGCCATCTCAGCTTCAGTATTCTGCGGAGGCAGCTGAGATGAAAGTGATTCAGCTTCCTGGCTTGGTTCGAGTAGACGGTCCAGGTTTCCGATCCGTAAAGGAGTGTCGTCAAGACGACGGCCTTGTACATCTTCAGTTTGGTGTTCAGGTGAATACCGTGGCGATTCCACACGGAGGCCTGCAGCCGGCCGAAGGCCTGACTAGCTTTGGAGATCCGTTGGGCAACCTCGTCATCGATTCTCGTGTTGCGCGACATCGTGCTTCCTAGATAAGCGAAGGTCTCCACGTTTTTGAGTTGAGCACCGTTGACATTGATTCGAGGAGCATTGTATTCCGTGCTGGGTGGCGGCTGGTGCATGACAACCGTTTTTGGCTGTACTGATTGTTAATCCGAAATCGGCGCAGCCTTCGGCGAAGAGGTCCATGCTCCTTTGCATGTCCTCCTCCGTCACGGTGTTAAGGGCGCAGTCGTCCGCGAAGAGCAAGTCATGGACTGTAGTCGTAGACACGCGCGTTGGAGCCTGCATACGCCGACTGTTGAGAAGGTGCCCGACGGTTCTGTAGGCGATGCGGATACCAGGCTGCTCATCACGGTAGGCGTCCATCAGCATAGCCGAGAACATGAGACTGAAGAGGGTGGGGGCCAGTACGCAGCCCTGCTTCACTCCGTTGGTCACTGCGAATGCTTCGGATACCGTCCCGTTGTCAGTGACGCGCGCCGTCATCCCGTCATGAAGCTGACGCACCATGTGCGTGAACCGCTCAGGACAGCCGAATTTCTGCATGATTTTCCACAGTCCGTCACGATTCACCGTGTCAAAGGCTTTCGTTAGATCCACAAAGGTAGTGTATAGGTGAGTTCGCATCTCCTGACACTTCTCTTGTAGCTGGCGGGCGGCAAAAATCATATCGGTTGTTCCGCGGTGTCGGCGGAAGCCACATTGGCTTTCCGGGAGCAGGCCCTGCTCTAGGTGACAGTTAAGACGATTGAGAAGGATACGGGCGAAGATCTTCCCGGCGATGTTGAGCAACGAGATGCCTCTGTGATTATCACAGAGTTGCCGGTTCCCCTTCCGTTTGTAGAGATGGACGATGGTCGCGTCTTTGAAATCCTGAGGAACTTGTCCTTGGCGCCACATCTCCTGGAACAGTGTTGTGAGTTCTGACATCAGCCGGGGCCCACTGTGCTTGTAGACTTCCGGTGGGATTGCGTCGGATCCCGGTGCTTTACCGCTGGAAATCTGCTGCACGGCCCGGATGGTTTCTGGTAGGGAAGGCGGCAGATCCAGATCATTGTTCGTGTCCACTTGAGGGAGCCGGTCAATGGCAGCATCGGAGATGGCTGATGAGCAATTATGACACTTCTGAAGTGCTCGGCCCAGCGCTTCAGAATTTGCGATTTCTCTGTCAGCAGTGTTGTGCCGTCAGAGCTGAGCAGCGGTGCGGACCCCTTGATACACGGGCCGTAGATGGCTTTGATGGCTTTGAAAAAGTTTTTCATTTCCTTGCGGTCCGCATACCCCTGGATTTCCTCAGCCTTTCGGATCATCCAGGCATCCTGCATCTCCCACAGCCGTTGTTGTACAAGGCGCCGGCATCTGAAAAAGGCTGCTTTGGTGGCGTCAGTCCGAAGGTCCATGTAGGCTTTGTGTAGTCTATTCTTCTCCGCGAGTAAGTTGCTGATGTCGGCGTCATTGTCGTCAAACCAGTCCTGGTGTCGTCGGTGTGCGCGTCCGAGTACATCGAGGGCGGTGGACTGGATGACATTTCGCAGTTGACACCATCGTGTCTCCACGGTAGCGGTATCATCTGGAGCATGCAGGTCCTCCAGTTTCTCGGTTATTTGGTTGCTGAAATCAAAACAGTGAGCAGGCAAATTTAATAAAAAGAGTATTTAACTTACATGGCGGCCTCTTACCTTGGGGCCTTCGTCGGGGTTGCAGTCGGAGCCTCATCTGAGAAATGACGAGGCGGTGATCTGTCCAACCATCGGCATCGCGGATCGCCTTGGTTACCAGCACGTCCTGTCGATCTCGCCTCCGGACGAGAACATAGTCCAGCAGATGCCAGCGCCGCGACCGAGGGTGCATCCACGTGGCCTTCTCCCGCGTCGGAAGGCGGAAGAAGGTGTTGGACAGCAGGAGACGGTGTTCCGCACACGTGCGCAGAAGAAGGAGGCCGTTATCGTTGCAGCTACCGAGACCGTGGGGACCCATTACTCCCTGCCAGGCAGCGTGGTCCGTCCCGACGCGGGCATTGAAGTCACCAAGGACAATTAACTTGTCCTCTTTCGGCACAGTCACCAGCAAGGCGTGCAGGTCCTCGTAGAATTTGTCCTTCGCCGCATCAGAGCTCGTCATTGGGGGAGCGTAGGCGCTGATGATGGTGGCGAACTGGTCTCCCCGAAGAGGCAGGCGGAGGCTCATCAGGCGATCATTGATACCCTGCGGCAGACAGGGCAGACGTCCCACGATGTCGTTCCGGATGGCAAAGGCAACACCAGCGTCGCGTCGCTCTGCCTTTGGCCGGCCGCTCCAGAAGAAGGTGTAGCCGGCCCCCACCTCCTCCAGCTGACCCTGCTCAGAGAATCGGGTCTCGCTGAGAGCAGCAATGTCCACCTTGTAGCGCGCCAGTTCCCGAGCGACTAGCGCCGTCCTTCGTTCCGGCCGGTTGCTCCTAGGATTGTCTAAAAGGGAGCGAACATTCCAGGCTGCTAGTGTGAACGGACTCACACGAGCAGCCTGAAGAGTATGGCGAGGGGGATGGGGACGGGGGGGTATTGTTGTTTGTTTGAGTTTTACGACCGCGTAGTTTGCGATCTGCGAGCCGCGGCCGGCTGCAGAAGACGTGAGAACCAGCATTTTTTTAGGGCACATTTTCTAGCCCCTTCCTCCGCGAGGAGGCAAGCAGTGCTATCCCTAAATAGGGCTGCTCGGACATCCCAGACGGCTGCCGAACTCCACTATGGGTCACGGTTTTGGTTTAGTGGGAGAACGACCCGAGTTAGTCTGGGCCGCCTACGGGGTTGCTGTCGCCCCCACCGTAGGACTTTTTGAGAGGGGGGAGGTGGGAAGTTCGGGAGTCAGACATACCGAGTGTGGAGGCACACACAACCCCGGAGACCCTCACCTGGTTTAGCCCGCCGGTCGTGACGGTTGCCCGGGGTGTGGCCGCTGGGAAGAACCCAACTTCGAGGAGCCACAGGTGAGAGTTGGGTACCAGTTAGAGGCGGCCACAGGAGCATTCACCACCTGTACGAGACAAATGGAGCGACCAAATGCAAGCTGTGTGGTGCTGCCCCTAACTAGTACCCCTACACCCCACACACACAAACACACACACACACACACCAATACACTGGTGTGGCACTAATAAAATACTCATTTTCCTTCTTTGGTTCAAGGCCACACCAGCGTAGCCCATTCGAGGCGCATTAACAACTCACCTGTAAGTTCACCAGTCACATGTTACCTAAGTGCTGCGTGCTTTTGAGGCGTGTATATGACGGTTGAGGACCATGCGGCGACTGATTAAGTTAGAGGCTAAGGGAAGAATGGTAGTTGTTGATGTGCCTTTGCATGCAGTGTGGAGGGGCAGAATGACTACCGACAAAGACAGGTGATACTGGAATGGCCATTTCTGGCAAGACAACGAGCCCGTTGCTCAGGAGTTAGAGATTTTGACTTCTGAGCAACAGGTCGTGGCTTGGAGCCTCGGGTGGGGCACTACCTGGGGGTAATGTCCTTCTGCCTATATCACTAGCCGCTGTGCGGCTGCTGGCGGGGCTCGAGAGTGAGCCCCAAGGCAGAAGGGGATGTGTGTGTCCTGTAACCGATTGGTGTGCACCTACTTGCCAGTGTGAAGAGGACAAATAGGCGTGAGCAGTGGTCATCCGGCTCTTCATCTCTGTCGAGGAGCGTAGACGTGTCATTTCAAAAAATTTTTAACCGAATCCCGAACTAGGTTTTCGTTTCAAAAATATTATTTAAGCAGAGCTGTAAGGTAAATTTTCGTGCAGCCTAACCCCAAGATATTGCAGTTGCATCAGGATGCCGGCTTTGGAAACAGCGTACTTATGGCCACCTGAATACTTAAGTAGTATGCATGTTCTCATTGAGTTATAAATTCAGACATATTTTATTTGAAAAAAATGCCCGAAAATATTCTTTCTTGTACTCATTTGGTAGGGAATTATGTCATCTTCAAATTATTTATGTTAAGCTAAGGTATCTGTCGGTTTAAAAACATTTTTTAATTACTGAATAATTTTTAGCTCAAACTGTCGTAATACCTGTATTTAGGAGCTCAACCTCCATTTTCCGTCTAAGGAAAATCACATACTTCTCCATGCTGTCAGGAAGATGTTACGTAGTTCTTATCAAATTTTGCATTTGATGTATACAATATTGTAGACTTGCTAAGTGGCATTAATGAATAAAACATATACGATGCTTTGTGAATGAATAGTGAAAGATCTTAAAAAGCCCATAAAATATAAACTACTTTAAAAGTGCAAACTGGACCTTCGTCAAGTGTACACTTTGCAGAAGGCGTAATTTACTACCAAATGAGTACAAGAAATAATGTTTTTGTGCATTTTTTCTTTAAAATCTATTCGAATATAATGGAAAAAACGCATATTGCATAAGGGTTCGGTTTTTGCAGAATTTAGATTTTGCAGGCAACCCGAACGAAGCTCGTTCCACAGTCGGTATCCGGACCTCGAATTAATTAATTTTTCGAATCGAAAGCCGAGTTCACGAGACCGCAAACCTACCGTAGGTATACGACCAGACACATGCGTGGGTGGAATAAGTGATCCTAACAGAGACAAGTTGGCCTTGGGTTTGCACCACTGGCGCTTGTCCTCGGTGTCCTCGGGGTATTTGCACTGCCTTGAATGAAAGTGCCCCACAACCCGGGACTTGAATCGTGCTTTGTTGTGCGGGATGGGTTTGACGTGGTGCACTTGTGGCCACTACGAATGCGTCTATGAAGGTAAATCGGTACCTTGAGGGAACTTTGCCACACACTTCTCAACAATCCAATCTTGTTTTTTTATCACATCGTTCCCTCCTCCCGTAATCCTTTGGAGGCAGTAATTGTTACGCCGGCTATTGGCCGGACATTCTCATCTTGCTCTAGCATTTCCAGCTACCTCACTTAACTTCCGTTCACCTTGAGGGCGGTCTTACAGGAGTTCCTATATCGGGGTTCATTGTCCGCTTAGTAGAGCTACCATAGAGAAGTCGTCAGTTACTCTCACAAGGTGGCCGCTTCGTCGAACTTGGAGCTGTATAAAAATACCAAAGTTGAAAAACCAATTCGACAAACACGTGCTCCCAGTAATTCATTATCGGGCCTATACAGTTCCATAGAATATGAAAATATATGAGTGGACAGGGTTTGTTAATGTGTTTTTGGTTAATATTCATTGTTCTCATTGGGGTTGGGTAGGTAGGGAATTATGGTAGGCTGTGAGTGATGCTCGTAGTTTGAGTACGGGGAGTGAACATTACCCACATTATCAAAACTCAAATGATCTCCACATACCGACCTCAGAATACAGGCGGCGATGATGAATTACTGTAAACAAACTATCCCATGGATTGACTTTTCAAGTTTAACATGGGAATATTCGCAAAATAGCAAAATTTCCACTTGTGAAGACTCCAGATAAAAATCTTTAGGTAAAATATAGGTCCGGGCCGATGAACGTCATTCAGACTGCCTTCTAGAGGTCCCCATGAAACGCAATCCCCTTGCTCTATTATGCATGAAAAATCCGTCTATCCTTATATTTAGGGCGAATACCATCCTCAAACTTATATACGCCAGTAAAAAGTGAGAAGAAAATAACTTGTCAATAAAACGTAACTTATTGTCAAATTATACAATATTTGTTATTCGTTTTTTTACGAGAGTGGTTTAACCCCCTTAAAAATGCTTTTTGTCACTAAATCATGACAAAAATGATCAAACAGTTGGAGTTAAAGCCCCTAGTTGTCTGAATAGAGGTTAAGATTATGCTTGCTTGAAAATGGCCAATAATCCAAAAGTGACTGCTGTATGCTCCTTAGCCTTCGCCGGTAGTAATGCTTTCCCACTAATCTACCAACGCAGTTTGCAACCGCTGCGCGGAGCTTTTTGCTTATAAACTTACAGTTAGCAGGCCTTTGGTGACTATAAGTGCGCCGGATTTCCCTTTGCGTCAAATTAGCCAGTCATGGTGCCCAACTTGCAAGTATTTACTTTGTAATATTTTAAAATCTTAATTTCCTGTTTACTGAAGTCTTTTGGCCTTGTTTGTTGACTTTCAGTCAACGCCATGCGCGGACACAGTCCATCGTAGTCGTATTTCAGTATTTTGTTAGATAGATTAACAATGGTTTTCGCAAAGGCCTATGCCGTTTTGGTTGGTGGTCACCGCTTTCGAGGATGAGGCTTTCGGGACGACGCAAGGGAATCGACGTGGTCAAAAGGCCAGTAGTGGGAAGGGGACGATTTTGGATGGATTACCGGATTAGGTGGGGCTGTGCTCCGGACGAATGAGGACGCACTACCTCACAAACTCTAATCCGCGGAGTCGCTTCTGGACATCCTGAGCGCACTTGTTAAACGGTGGAGTTCTCCAACTTCCGCAAAAGTTCCTGAGGTCATTTAAGCCCAACCACCCTGGGGATCCAGCTCGAGGTTGCGAGTTGCACAATTTGCTTTTTATTGTCTATAGAAGGTATGCTTAGGATTACTTAGAGTATCAACTTTGACTTACGCCGTTTAATTCTTCTCGAATTGAGGTGAAGACTTGCATTCTAGGTATATGCATAATTAGAGAATAAGAAGGTTTTTCGATCACCCTAATCATTTCTTTATTCACCTCAGCTGTCGAACTCTTACTGAAAGTCATATTCACAGCTACAAGCGGCAACAAACCAGCACAAAATATAGGGGGGTAGGGGCCAATCAAACATAAGAAACGCCATTCCGGAGGTGACTGCGCTGGGTTCGTTATGTCGGCATCAGATCGATATATCTGTTGGCTCAGTTCTCATCGGAAGGCCAGGCTTCAATTAATTCCCGGCTTGTCTTGCTTGTGCGTGAGCGATTACCTTCGTGGTTGCGAAGCTGTACTCCCTAAACGGGCCACGTGGTAGATGCGTTGGACCAACACGGGGGCCACATCAGGGCACGGCATGTGTTATTCGGGTTGCGCTCCGCTAACAAATGCCGAACATGGGAGGTATGGTGGCACGCCTAGGGGCGGCTAGGACTTAGGGGACCCGGCCACGCCAGCCACCTGCGTCCTCTCCCGCATCCGGTATTCTTGACTCTGTCTTGACACTGGGTTCAGGTGATGGAGGAGGAGAGAGTGCGATAGCTGCAGCGCAAGGCTACTTTCACTTAAAACTAATCCATGCGCAAGTCACCGTCCCTGGCCATCGTCGGACTACGACGGTCGAACTATCGTGTGCCGGTTGCGAAGTTAAACTCGTGACCCGTTTTGTAGCCGTGGGCAGCCACTTGTGATAAACCGTCACCCCGTCTCACAGTAAGCTTCTGTTCGTTTATGCGCGATTCGAGCATGCATCCAGTCTGACCTGTGCAGTTACAAGGGCATTTTAAGCACGGGATGCGATACACTACGCCCGACTGCTCACGGGGTTTAATGGCTCATTGATATTAATGACCCTGCTGTACATGGTAACCTTGGGCCGGTGTGAAATTCCGTCACGGCAGTAATGCGCTCGGTCGCCGCTCAGACATCTTTGATGTACGACAGCGCGCGTCATTTCATAGGTGTAGTTTCGGGTTGGCTCTTCTGGGGGCGACCAAGCAGGCATCTCTAAGTAAAGTCATCCCGTATAAACTGATTGCGGAGATATTGTGTCTCAAGGACTTCTTCTGGGTTTCTGGACTGAGTCTGGATTCAGTTGGACAGTTTTCCGACTGGCGGACAGTCTTCTCCTACTTTACCCATAGGAATACAGTCTGTCCCAGTCTCTCTGTCGGAGTAAGTTTGTCGGTACTGCGAAGGTTGAAGCATATTACCGACAAAGACAAGGGAGACTTGTCTTTGTTTGTAATATGATTCTGCCTGGGGTTGGGTATGGCGGGATGATAACAGCTAATAAGCTAGAAATGGCCATTCCAGTCTCCCTTCTCTTTGCGGCAATGTCATTCTGCCTATATCACTAGCCGTTCTGCGGCTGCTGGCGGGGCTCTAGAGTGAGCACCAAGGCACAACGGGACGAGTGAGTCCTGTAACCGATCGGTGAGCGCCCAACTACCATTGTCAATCTGAAGGTTCCCAAAGCACAACTCAGGGAAGAAGGATTGGATTGAACCAGCCTTTATTGAGACAAGAGCGTATGAGAGGCTGTACAAACAGCCATCAGAAGCTGTCTCTCCAGGCCCCTATGTGCATCCTTGAAGCCAGCGCGAGTGCGCGCCTTTGTTCTGTTTATGTCCACCTGAAGTCCAGCAGTGAATGGCTATTTCAAAGTCTCGCGCGGTCCCAGCAGCAGGTTGGTGCATGAGGCGGACAAAGGCTCCAGAATAAAGCTCTGGTGGGCATGGAAACGGACTACCACAGAATCCCTGCATGTTTTCCCTATGAAGATGGTAGTAGCCAATAGAAACAGACCAATCTCATCAGTTCAACTGTCGTGTTCGACAATGTCCACCGCCGTGTGCACCACAATAGGGTGGTGCAGGGACGGTTACTCGTGCTGGATTATAACGAGAATAGACTTGTACTGCATCTACCTCACTCTCTGTTCCACTTCCTCAACTGGACCGGTCTACTGACGCAAAAATAGCGCAGGTAAATCAGTAAGAGCCTATAATACTGATGCTGACAATCAATATCCTTCGACTCTGCTATCCCGTGTCCAAGGCCAATTTTCAGCGCCTTATAACTATGAGAAGGAAAACGGTTTCCTCGTCTTCTGCAAATTGCCGGATTTACATCTAAAGATGGTCTCATGGAGCAGGCTAACGTTTGTTATTCTCGGAGCCATCCAGGGCGTATTTATTAATGTCACAGCTTTTCGGGATTTGCTAAGGATATGAAATGTAGTCGGGGTGGATTTCATACTCAAGACTCGCTGATATATTTATTTAAGTAAATTTTTGTTCAGTTAAGTTATTCTCCGGTTAGAGTTAGTTTTAAGGTTACAGGTAAAGCTAAATTTAAGGTTTGAGATGGGGTGAAGGTTAGGGTCCGGCGTCCGAAGGCCCCACCCGTACAAGCCCTATCACCACTAATTACCGGAAAACATGTTCCACGGGTTATCTGTTGCCTATCCTTACCCTAGATTTTAACCTCCTGAACCATTCTCAAAATACTTTAAAATTTGCCGCAACAACGCACAAATTGAATGCAATTCGTAGTGCCCTTTCAAGAGCTAAATGTTAAGACGCTGAGAGTGCTTTCATACAGCCACCGGATGGTTGCTGTGGAAACTGCGTGGCGATTGTCGCCTCCCAGCAGACGGCTCTTTCGCCGTTGGTTTTTCCTCTAACCAGCACATCAAGGAAGGACAACTTTTGCTCTTTTTCTTCTTCCCCCCGTGAATTGAAGAAGATGGAGTTAAGGTGAGAAGCTTATCACAACTCTGAATTATAGAAATACTATAGCATGTTCCTCTTGACGAAAAAAAGGTGTCATGTACATAACGGCGCCAAAAGGTCGGTGGTTGTTGGGTGAATGCATTCTTTTCCAGCTCTTGTAGAATCAATTCCATCACTAAACCGGAGATTGAGGAGCTAACTGGAGTTCCTTTGATCTGCTCATAGGTTTTTCCAGGAAAAATGAGGTATGATTTTTGGACAAAATGCCTATAACTTGATAAGACCTGAAAATGAAGGCTTCTATGTGCAATTTATTAGTGAGGTCTTTTTAGAGAACAAAAACTTCATGCACGTCTTGCAAGTAAACTCTTCCCTGAGCCTAAGGACTTTCACCAAGAATTTTACCCTTGTCTCTTGTTGTAATCAACCTGAATAAGGACTGGACTTCGTTCTAGTTCTGCCTCTGTTCCTGTGCCACCTCACAAAGCAACGCGATATGAGCCCTCCAAACTCCGTGTGGTGCCCAGAAGAGCCGTCAAAAGGGTCATTCCGCTTACCCCTGTGTAGCAATCACTTTGACCGTCGCGAACAGCACTGCCTGCTGTTTGCTGCACAGTGTGGTTGGTGCAGGACGGTGAGTTATGCATAAATAACTTTATAATGATAAGAAACTTGCGCAGCATCTACCACACGCACACACTCTCCTCCTCCACGCCCGGTGAGAAGGCGTAGTCAGAAAGAGCGCAGGTGGACTCGAACGCGCTGGCTAATGGTACCGTGTGCGCCTGCCACAAACGCCTGGTTCGCGCAAAATAGATCCGGTTTTTACAAAAGGAGGGCTGCTCGTATACCATCCGAATGAGTGTGCCATAGAAGCCATATTATGAAGGAGTCGTTGCAGCCTGGCTTTTAGTCCGACAGTCAGACACTCCTCACGTAGAACTGAGAGCGAGAACAGAGTTATACCATCAGTTCATCGTTCGTCAACACAAATGCCCAATTAGTAATATTGCCAAAATTGTAGATATTTTTTGGGGGATTTTGGGGATACTTGCGTAAATCGCGAAAACCTACGGCGGCAATATCTCAAGTGCTCCAGCGCACACATGCGGAGCGCTGGGAGGATGCACTGCTGGGTCGAACCCCCTAGCACTTGCGTCATGCAGCGGTAAGAAACCGGCGAAACAGGTGAATAGGCTTTTAGCCGGTATCCGTGCTGTGCGCATGGTAACTCAATCACAAATTGTATACTACTGACTCTCTGTCAGCAGCATGTGAGTATTTAGCGTTTATTTCGCTGGAACTAACGCATTTCAGCTGGCATGTTCATATAAACTTTCGGCCCGAACTCGCCAATTTTTACCGAAGAATATACTATAGGTTCGCACTTTACTTTCTGAGAAAATAAAAAAATTTACTCTATATATGCATATGTGTTAATCTATGGACCTGCGCAATTTCCGAATACTTGACGTAGACTCTCGAATGCACTGACATGTATGAACTATGAGTGCCGAGTCCTCTAAATCGCTGACTGACTTTTTAACTGTATAATTCAAAATATTACCTAAGACATATCAAGGAAATTCGTGTACCGCAGCGATCTGGTTTTTGCTTGAGAATCTTTTAACTCACTTACTTTAATCAATCACTGCTGAGTAGTTTATGTCCTTTTATCGATTTTCGAGGCTTTCGCATACCCAATGACATGTCCTGGCACAATGTGCAATACATTTTTGAAAGCATTCCTTATTAATTGGTGTCCTTACAATTGGCGAAAGCATTTATGCCAATTTATAAAAGCTTGATTTTTTTCTCAGAACACTGGTCGAAAATTACGACTCATGTGATGAGGTGAGGCATTTACCGATCTGCGGGCAATGTTTACATGAACTTTGGTGCATACTGTTAGGAGGAGCCGTCCTAAAAGATTCGCTTCCACACCGCCCTGACGACTACTTCCCACGCTGCACTTTCGATCCACCCATAGGCCATGCGCATGGGGATATCGCACAAGCTACCCATTCCGATAAGTCGGAAGACCAGTCGAGATGCTAACCCCTCAGGGGCGTTAGCTGCTTGGTACCATAACAGTCTGGCCGCGTTCCTTCTCGTACGTTCCTTCCGCCTTAAATACGCTGTAATAATACGCCAATGGATTTCTATTCGCCCGCCCTTACCGTTGAGTCCTCGTTGACGATTTGATCAAGTTTTTGGATGGCGGCCAGTGTTTGAGGCAAGACCATAACACACACCCCGTCATCATTTTAATAAGGTAAGTTTATATATAGACATTAGCCTTTATATATTCCTTCTGTTTCTTATAGGCATTTCCCCGGCTGCCAACGATAGCCAGCAAAATACTTGTAGCGTGATAAAAATCATTTCTATTTGGCACAGCTTTTTGAAACGAGGTGGTTTCCTAACCCAGAACAACTCTTTACCCATGGTGTTATGGGAACAGCGCCTGCCAGTTTACCTTGAGAGATTCGCTCTCTATGAGATACTCGGCCGCGTTTGAACGGCAGGTCAGAGACAGCTACCCGATGGGCATCAGAGCCACCAACATTGTCACCACCAGTATCCGCAGCAGCTGCTACGTCATTACTACTACTACTACTACTACTACTACTACTACTACTACTACTACTACTACTACTACTACTACTACTACTACTTCACTACTACTAATACTACTACTACTACTACTACTAATACTACTACTGCTACGACTACTACTACTACTATTGCTAATACTAATACTGCTTCTATGTTATTTAGTATTGACAGCAGCAGTAACGTCCTACCGAGGCAAAGCCTGTTACGCAAGCTTCCCAACCGTCTCAAATCATCTGTTTTTCCGGACTGGTGTCGGGAGAAGGGATGGAACTAGAGGGAACGGTACCAGAAACACAAAGAGGCGGTCGATTTGCGACGGCAAAGAGCAGCAGCAGCAAAGAAGTCGGACTGCGGAGGAGAATTTGTCGGAAGGGGTGGGGTGGGGGGAAGGGGACGGGAAACGTGAGCCTCGTGGCCTGACGCAGTCAATGCAGGTCCTGTGGCCGATTAATCACACAATGTCTTAACTCTGCGAACAGCACAGTTCACATCTGGAAGCCAACCGAGTGATAAATTGGTGTTGGCAGGCGAGCGCCCGCAAGACTTCTAATCGGCAGATGGGACAGTTACGGTGTCCGGAGTGAGGGCAGGGCAGGACGCGTTAAGTCTGAAAGCCGCTGCTGCTGCCAGTGCTCATACAATCAATGATCACTGCGTATCCGGACAGGAGTGGAGGGGAAAACACAGGGTTTGCGGAAACACTTTTTAGAACTCACTTGAAGATCAAGACAGGACTTTTGACTGCCGTGCTCCATGCACTTAGCAAGATCATTACTGGTCAAAGAAAATTTTTCGAAAGGATAGTTGCTATTAAATTTAACGATTTGATGCGAAGAGTGCTGTGGATATGCATCGGTCGTAGGAAAATGGTATGCGTACATCCATACCTCGTCACCATGAACTAAAATACTGTTAATAATGGTAATAGGGACCTCTTAGGAGAGGAAACGCAATGTTCTTAAAAATATAAAACGGGAAGTTTTATTCACGTTGCTACTTGCTGGTGGTGACAAGAATGGTGGTGGTGGTGATAATTGGTTTCTGTCTCTGAAACGCGGCCGAATATCTCAGGGAAGGCGAATCTCTCAAGGTAAACTGGCAGATGGTGTTCCCATAACACAATGGGTAAAGAGTTGTTCTGGGTTAGGAAACAACCTCATTCCAACAAGCGGTGTCAAATATAAATTTTTATCATGCTATGTGCATTTTGCTGGCTACCAGCTACTCATTAAAGGTAGGATTTTTAGAATTCAGTTCAATGAACCAGCGCGCTGACTTTCCCTCAGCTTACCAGGCTTTATGTCAGTGATCTCACAAAAAACAGGGGCAGATGTATGTGGCGGGCTTAAAACGGACATCAGGTGGTATTCAGCCAACCCGGGAGAGGCGCTTTATCCCGAAATTTTCATCTAACCTACGCTGACATGCCGACAGAGCACGCGATCTACCCACCGTCGCTGCTATCGCCCCAAATCAGGTAGCGATAGGCAATTGAGGCGGTTGAAAGTCGATCGCGGACAGGGTTGACCGAATTGGTGGGCCATTTGCTGTTACGGTCGATTTTCCTATGCAGTACAGGTTTTGATAACGGGTAGCAGGACACCATTTGTCAACAAGCCGAAACTTGAATCAGTTTTTTTCAAAGGTCTTCCCTTCCATTTCAGATTTTTTCCTGCTTTCTTCCCTATCTTCGATCGCCTGACCTGTAGTTCCTGAAGTTTTCTTCCAACTTTGTTGCCGTCCTGCGCGTGCACCAGATCGGTGAACATTGCTTCCATGTTATACCCAGATCCCTAATCGCTGGTGCAAAGTATTGACCCACTTAAGTTCAACAGTGGGGTGCTGCGTTTTGGTTCGTCCGCAAATAGCTGTTTCGGGTCCTGATTCCAGGGTTTGTCGGCATGGAGTTGACTCGCTGGTTACGGCAAATAACCCATAAGTGTTAAACTGTCCCCTTGTCTGCGAAGCTTCTAACCTGAGCTATGGGTCAAAGGGAACACGATGGCAACCACCGGCATATGAATATTTACCATGCAGTGTCCGAAGCAGCGAACTCGATTGCCTATGGTGTTTATTATGCTGCTGCTGCTGCTGACGATGATGATGATGAGATGATGCTACTGCTGATGGTGCTGATATAATTTGGGAATAAATAAGAGACTCTCTTTCAAAGTATATGCTGCATAATAAAATCGAACGGAACTTTAACTTTCCAGGGGTGGTATACGCTGATAATTCTTGATTGCCTGATGACGACATGAAGGCCAGCAATTTTTGTTTCTATAAGACAAAGTATTACAGGTGACCTCGTGCTAAACTCCTGATGTGTTTAGGGTGAAGCAAAGTGTTGAGGTTAGGGTTAGGATTGTGGTTGGTTAAAGGTTTAGTTTTAGGGTTACGAAACTGGAATAGGGTCCCCTTGACAATTATACCAAGGACACCTGTAACATGGCGTAGGAGTATGTCTTCCAGTTTCGTTTTCACCCACAGTGGTCATTAACATTTTTCGAAAATGTTAAACTGCATTCCGGGTTTGTCCACCATGTCTTCAGTAGATGTGCTATTTCAAGAAATGTTAACCAAAATTCGGAAATGTGTTTTCCATTCGAGAAGATTACTTAATTAGGGTTGCAATATTAATTATCAGGAAGCATACACTAGAGATATTTCCGTCATGACAGAATGTCCTTGTTGAAATGAGCTTCTTCCCAATCGTCTGAAAATGTACACGATGTAAAAATGTCTACTTAAGAAGCGGGAATTTTTATAATTTATTTTTAATGCCCTTATAAATGTAAGTATATTTTATAGGAAACATCCATAAAATAGCCTTTCTTGTACTAAATTGGTAGAAAATAACATCCTCTTTGGGTTTTATACTTTAAAGGGGTATCTTTAAGTTTCAACAACTTTCTAAAATGCCGAATTATTTGAAATCCGACCTGTTTTCACACTTGCATTCAGGGCTTCAAAACTATATGCTGTATGCATTATGTTCAAGGACAGTCATACATTTTTCTCAGCTATGAAGAAGATATCGCATAGTGCTTGTAAAATTTGTCAACGGATGTGGACCATTTTGTATCCGTTATAAGCAACACTAGGTAATGGACATCTTTTATGAATTATGGATCGACATTTTATCGTCTTCAAACCCAATAATTAGAAACGTTTTAAAACAGAAAGATATTCTATCTTCAAAGATATAATTTAAAGACAATGCAATTTGTTGTCAGATGACTACAGGAAGGAATACTTTCCCTTATTTCGATGCAATATGTATATTTTAAGTTATATGGTCATCGAAAATAAATGTAACAAATGCATACTACTTATTTAGTCTATTTTTACACTGTGGTTTCTGCAAGTCGTCAGCAAGAATCTTCCGCAGAAGCCGAAATGCTGACGTGACTGAAATATTCGGCTGAACGATAACACTACAACAATGACAACACTACTTAAGCCCGTTTTCAAACCGAAAACACGTTTCAGAATTTCAGTTGACTTTTCATGAGATAGCAAATTTTCTGTATGGGCTGTGCTTACTATTTGCCGCCGGTTGATTACTGCGCTGGCGACAGTTATTATCTTCCCGTGTGGTTGTCTTCTGTGGGGTGACTGATTGGTCAGATAGCAAGTGTTTCAATAATGGAAAGGCGAAACCTCGAGCACGGCAGGACCATCGGACTTAACTGCCTTTGAAACTGCTCGCTTTTGTTTTACCTCCCAGTCCTTGACGAATGACAGCAGAGTCAGTTGTCTGAAACGTCAGCCAGGAATATTTTTTATTTGTCTTACCTACCTGTGAAAAACTAACCTGCATTGTTAGGGTTCGAACTCACGACGAACAGTGCAAGGGTTTAGTAAAACAAATGGTCTAAATCACGTCTCTTGTCAGGGCCTCATAGCCCAGGCGGCTAGAGCGTTGTTTGTACTCGAGACAAACAACCCAGCGAGACCGCCGAGATTATCGCAATTGGGTCAGATGGATTACGCGAATCTATGAAACAACCCCCTACCAATCTTATTCATTCCACCGCCGGACTATTACCTCCACTCATTCAGCTAATTTCATACAGTAACTCAGTCCTAAATCATGATTACGTGAAATTAGCGCACACTGCGTCCCCCAAACTTTTAAATCAATAAATAATCAATCGTTAGGAAAAATAAGGCTTATCGTGGTTTACAAGTTAATATTACGTTGTGTATAAATACTAATTATTTTTAGAAAAGGTACCAATTACGAAAAGGTTAAAAGTCGACGTAGTTGAGTGACCTGAAGTTTTAGATGTATAGGAAGCCTGTTCATGCAAATAAACGAGTGAATAAAGCAGCAAAAGTAGCATTACTTTTGAAAAAAGTCTTTTTAAGAGTTTTGCTTACATATATTCCTCTAGATTAAGATAAAGTATGGCCATCATCAAGCAGCCTAACATGCGAGTGTATATTCCAACACCGTTTCACGAGAATTGGCAGTTTTTCTTCCGTTAGTGCATTGTCTTAGATGTTTTGGCCAAGAAAAACCGATTTTCGCTTGATTGCGCCGATAGGGAATATGGCAGTTCGATCGTCGATTTCGACGAGATCCACCGTATGCTCCACACCAGGTGGTGCAGGGACAGTGACTTGAACGTGGATTACTTTTAAGTGATAGTAACCTTGCGCTGCAGCTACCGCACTCTCTCCTCCTCCCCCACCTGAGCCAGGTGTCAAGACAGAGTCAAAAAGACCGGAAATGGGAGAGGGCGCAGGTGGCTGGCGCGGCCGGAGCCACCCCTGGGTGTACCACCAAACCTGACTGGGATCCCACGGAGTGGGAGTACCATAAAGGCCACATTAAGAAGGAGCCATTGCAGCCTGACTCTCAGTCCACCAGTCAGCCACTACACACAAAAAACAATATACAATACACAAACAAACACAAACAAAACAAATGCAATATGATATTACATATGCTCACATGTTCACAGGCTGTTCACTGACTAATAAATTTAAATAGAATCGTCAGGTGGAATCGTAAACGTACCATTTTGTGCAAATAAATATGACTATTATATGGTTAATTTCTCCGTTACTATATCGAGTTTTCTATTACGATGCGTTTCAGATCGTCTTTGAAAATATGGATTCTTTACGATTTTCAGTGTCTTTAGTCGACTTTCCATGAATGCAGATTTCGTTCGATGTGCTTAGTAAAACCTTCAAAAAAAGATATTTATTCAAAGCATTTACAGAAGTAGACTTTTTTGCGCCTTCCCTCTAATGCAGATGGTCATCTGGATCATATTTGTAGACTTGCTCAAACATGAAATCTCGCTGCCGAAAAAATGAACGTCCAAAACAAAAGCCGGGAAAAGATATGCCTATATTTAGTCAAAACAACTTTCTATAATAAGTCACCTTTTTAAAAAGCATTTTAATTAGATGTTTCGCTGTCGAATGTTTGCGTAATTAACGTTTTTCCAATGTGACGTCAAGGAAAAACTGGTAAAGTTTAACCGGTTTTTCGACTTCACTGAAAAGTAGGGATACAACTTCTACTGAAAATTAAAGATCTCCCTTTGCTATTGGAGCTTTTTTTGATATATTTGCTTACCTCTCAGTCTAGTTCTAAGATTTAAAACGCATAATAGTGGCTGAATACATACTAACATTTTGCGATAAAATTTCATTCTTCTGCACCTTCAATTCAAGTTTCCTTATTCATTTATAGCCAACTGCAAACCGAAATTGTCTTAACAGGTTTCGCGTATGCCGAGACAACGAAAAGTGGTGGCGTGTCATCGCGTTTCGTATATATGCACGCTTAAGGTACTTCCTATCGGTGTGGTCAAACAAAGTACATTCACAAAAGTTTATGACAGCGTTTTTGGTAAAAAAATGTCATAAATTTGCAAAACTTGATTTTTTAGACTGAAAATGCCCTTTTTCCGAAAATAATGTGGTCTCTCAAACCTGTATTTACCTGATTTTCGTGAAAACAAAAAATGTTCCGTTCTTTGAAGGGATAAATGCGAAATTTTTCCGGCTTATTTTAATGTTCCTTCATAACACTGCACACAAAAACAAAATGCTTTGGTCCGTAGCTTTTAATAGCGTAGGAACATTCCTGGATAGCACGAAACGTCGGATTTCGCCCCATGTAGTCCTGTTTCCCCATCAATAAAACGACCTGAAGCGAGCTCTTCATTATTAAACAGCTTTCTGTGCAGAAATTCAATACAGCAAACAAGAATAACATCTTAAAATATGTGCCCTGCTACTACCTCAAATTCGGACATCGAAATTTCCTGAGGTAGGCAATCTACTGCTACCTTGTGATTTATATCTGCATAGATTCGGAATACCAAAAGGTTTTTAGGGGTTTTTAAAATTTCCCCCAAAATGGTCTGCCGACGGCTGAACCGGTTTCGCTTCCGTATTATACTGACTGCAACAAACTGTGCTGGAGGATAAATTGAAGTCCCACTCACAGGTGCTGACTCCGGCCTTTAGCGCGAATGTGTACAACTTGACCGAACTTGTTGCTACAATGGAGACCGAACTGTCGTAGTCCTGATATGCCTGTTTTAACTTGAAGAGGGATTGCCTCAGGGACTTTTTAACCCGAATTTCACAACATGCCAGGCAATATACTTTAAACTCTACAATATTTCCAAAATAAAGTGTGGAACTTATGTCATACTAAGTGCCGAATTTCTCGAATTATTGATAATCAGTCACAAACTGGCACCCACGCGTGTACGAAAGCTTTGAAATAATAATGGAAAACCATATGCGAATAATAGTAATACGGCCTCGTTTAGAAATACCAATTTTTTTAAAAGGTGGCACATTCTGAAAAGATCCTAAATCGTTGTAACTGTGGCTTATAACTTTAAATAGAATTTTCAATTGAAATCTTAAACATAATTGAACTTTCCTTTTTCCAGATGTATTTACTTATATTTTTGATAAAGGAACACAATTCGTGTTGGATCTTCCTTGAAATACCGGTCACTTACTGTAAATGTTACTTAGTAGCGAGGACAAATTTTTCACAGGATTTCTGTTCTATGACGTGGTTGCCAGGCATTTGTACTATCATTCGGTCCCCGACCATTTCCACAGGTGGTTTCTGGCCTAACCGCACCTTTTAAGAGGGTCTTTTGCGATTGCATCTAAAAGCAGTCAGCGAATTTAAAATTTATTCGTCGGAACGAGATCTATCAGCTCCGCCTCCACTCTTCTGTTAGGAGGGTGGGAAAATAGCTCTATCTGTAGAACATACGTCACGACTTAATTGGCTCCTACAGGCAGTAGATGCGCAGAAGCGACAGGCGGGGCGAAATTAAGGCGGTAGTGGGGATGCCCCACATGGTGGTGTGGTGGCACGCCTAGGCACACACTCACGCCACGCCCGAACCCACCTCCGAGCTTCTTAGCTCTATCATGACACCAGACCCAGGGGGGTTGGCGGAGCAGGGCAGAGTGCGGCAGATGCTGCGCAAGTCTACTATAGACATAAACGACTTCACACGCAATTAACGTCCTTGCACCAATATTGCTTTAAGTCACACCGTGGGCAACGTCGGAAGCGACGGGCGACTGAAGCTAGTAGTATTCATCTTCACTGTCCACCTAACAATTCCGGCCAACCCTGTCAAATCCACTTTCGGTGGCTTAACGTTAAATTCCTGCGCTAACTTCTGACATATTTATAAAATGTACTCTGATAACTGGTAAGGTAATGTAAACTCAATGGGGAGCTGGACGCTAGAGAACTCACTAATGGGCGAAAATTCCTGGTATTTACCTGATGCAGTCACAGACAGTCACGGAGGCACTTTTCCGGATATTCAAGTGGTATCAGAGTAAGGAGAACAGTTCAGTTACTTAATGTATAGAGCAGTATAAGTGTATTCAGCTGCAAGTCAGGGTACTCATTCAAAAGGGAGTAGGAACAACAACAAGCGAGACTGGAATCGTTTTTTCCGGTTTATCAACTGTCATCAGCCATTCGTCACCCACCCCAAATCTGTAGGACCTGAGATTCTAACCTGGATTCTTTGGTCATTGACCGTTTTTAACATTTAACGCTCTACCATTGAGCCCCAGACCTGTTTTCTGAAAAAAATTCACTTCGCTTACAAATTTTCGGGGAAATTACAACTGTTTAAAGCTTATTTCAGCATTTGCTAGGCAAGCTGGAAGCCTTGTTTATGGACATCTACAACCTTCATTCACGTTTTGTTGAAGCGCGGATTTCTTTTTTGACGAAAAAGTGTAAAATGCAAAAAAACTCGTCCCTTTGAGCAAAACTTAGCGAAGGAGGCGCTGTGGCGAGGTTTACAACAAAACACACCATGCGCTGTCAAACCACAGTGGAAACAACAATGAAACAGCAGTCGCACGGTTCAGACAACTTCAATCCAGAGTCCACGAACAGCTACCTGAAGGGTGCGTGAATTATGAGACCGATTAATTTTTAAAACGCCCTAACGTTGACCAAGTTTTTTTTCTCTCGATCTTTGCTGCGTTCTTTTAACAACATTTCGGATCTGTTGCAGTTTATCAGCAGTTGATTTATTTGTTGGACCATGGAAGACAGTGACGAAGCAGCCGTCCGATGGCTTGAAGAGAGGAGTTACGCTTTGTTGGCTCCAAAAATTGTCAGTTCGACCGCCGCAAGCTAAAACTTCCCCCTGTGGCTCACTAAGGGGGCGCAGCAGCCACTATTTGCGAGTTAATTATTTTCTAGTGAATCAGACTTGTGCAGCATCTATCGCACTCGCTCCTCCCCCATCCTCCTTACTCTAATTGCAAAACAATGTCAAGATGACCGGACGTAAGTCTGAGTCAAAATAACTTCGGCACTTCAACCGTCGTAGTTTGACGATGTCCACCGTGTGCTCCACAGCAGGTTGGTTCAGAGACGGTGACCTGTGCTAGATTATAGTGAGACCAGGCTTTCAATGCACCTACCTCACTCGCGGTTCCGCTCCTCCTCCCCCCCGCACGTGAGCCCGGTATCAAGACAGATTCGAGATAAGTTAAAGTGTTCAAGACCTGCACAGAAGAACTTTGGAGCAAATCGTGGAACTTTTTTAGCCACCCGACTTACCAGTGGGTGTTCTTTAACTCCGCTTTCTTCCTTAGGCATGGACGGTGGACTTGCTCCTCGAAACACTCCAACCAGGAGCTCAGCCAATTTTACCTCAGGGAGTCAGCTCTCATTTAGGCACTTGGCTATGTTTGGAAGAATTTCATGCATACGTCTGGGTCCGTCCTCCTACTTGAACCCTCGTCAATAATATCATCAAAAAACAGCTAAATATCCCCGGAAAAGAACACAGAAGTATTTTGCCTGCATGTGCAAATTCTCCGTTTTAAGTACTCTATCTCAATTTCATGCGGAAATTTCATCAAGATATCGGGTGCTATGTACACTTTAGGGAAACTTGTACGTAATAAACAGTACAAAGGCAATATATTCTACTGGTTCTTTCAGGAAGGAAAACAACAGGAATTGGAGGAAGATCATGGAAGCCACGGAAAGTACACCAAAAGTCCTGTAGAGCAGGCCACATTTGGCAAGGTTCCCTAGAAACTCAACTTCCTCCCTTCTGTCGGCTCCGGAGTATGAGGACGCCATGAAAATTCTACCAGAGACTCCTTAAACCATCAGCGTCTTTCACGGCGGAGATCCAAATGCCGCCCAGAGCATGAACAACCGGTTTTGAAAGAAAGCGGATCCCTTTGACTGTCTTCCACTTCTCACATTTCCATTACAAGTGAGATCCTACCTCGTGTCATACCTCACACAGAGTAGCGGATTTGAATTCCTCCCAGCCATCATCTCGCGGTGCAGCCCCTTTAGTAGGGTTTTTGCAGTGCGTTCTACGTAAAAAAAAAACCTGCAGTATGCGTACAGTAGATGTGCTATCTCATAACGGAAATTCTGAAATTTGTTTTCGTTTTGAAACAATTAGTGTTGGAATATTAATTTTCCGCCAGCCAAATGCCTAGATATTTAAATTACATCAGGCTGCCGGCTGTTGTGCAAGATTCTTTCTGAATGTCTGCAAAAATTACACTCTGTAACAAAAGGTCTATGCTGACAGTATGCACATTCCCATTGATTTTCGATGCCACTGTGAATTCAAATAAATTTTATGTGAAGGAAAATAATCTTACTTGTACTCATTTGGTCGACGATTACATCTTCTTCAAACTGCATACTTAAATAAGGGGTTTTTTCGGCTTTCGAAAAATTTCCAGTCATGAGATTGTTGAAGACCGCGAAAGTTCCGGACATAAAACATCGAATCTGTCCATTTATGAATGTTGCTTGTAAGGTAAACCATATGGTCCACATCCATGGCAAAGTCTTGTGAGTCCTATCTGAGGTCTTCTTAATAGTGCATAAAAGTGCAAACGTTTCCTTGCATAGAAAATATACAGCTTGTATAGTTGAGACCCTAAATGCCAATGCTTGTCGCGTTTAAAATTATTTGGGAGCTGGAAAAAGTTCTTTGAAACTGAAAAATGCCCTTTCTTTGAGTATAAAATTTGAAGAAGGCGTAATTTGCTACCAAGTAAGTACAAAAAGACTATTTTCATTATTTTTTCTATAACCTATTTGCATTTCTAAGTGTATAGAAAATCAATTGGAAAAATGAATACTCTTTCAGTGGTTATTTTTAAGGTGTGGTATTTGCTGGTGGTTTGACAGCAGAAAACACATTTTTTAATTTCGGTTAACACTTAATGAGATACCATATCCATTGTGCGTAGTCAAGGCATCCATTACGGTTAACAAAGAAGAGCTCTGAACCGTCAATTCGAAGCCCTCGCGGATCTTCGACATAGGTATGCCTTTATAATGATGTGATGCAATAATTTATGATGTCCATGAGCTTACTTAACCCATCCTGACATAGCAAAAGGAACTTGCAGCCAGAGATTCCGGAAAAAACCCGCCTGAAGGGCATCTATGTCATCTGCACACCAGCAGAGAAGTGGTAATAACAAAGTCCTACGTTGTAGACTATGTAGATCTGGGGCTCTAGCCCAATCTCTTATGCCAGCATCCATCAAGTTACACGGTCTAAAAATGAGTCACAGGCTGGCATCCTTTCGGCGGCGACTTGGAGTATTTAAAAGGCCGTGGAAATATTGTTATGCTCTACCCTGATTTCAGAACGACATCGGGTTGACTCTGACCCGATCGCTGACATAAAACGGAAGCGTCCTTACTCCGTCCGGTAAGTAGAAGAAATGAATAAATGACATTCGTATGCGCTCCTAAGCAGATACTCTAAGCAATCTGCGAAACCGTATGCATAAAGTTAGTGGAAAGTGGTCTGTGTGGAACCTTATTTTGTAGAAGACGCTGCTATCTTTGGTTTCATTGTTATACTTGGTGATAAGTCCCCTTATAGCTGCTGCGTCCCAAGAGGAAAAGGCACATGAAGAAGGTAGATGGCGAACAAAATATCCATAATAGCATTGAAAACAAAGATAAAGGAGACTGGTGTGACTATTTCTGGCTTATTTACTGTCATCAGCCCGCCACACCCAACCACGGGGGGTTCTTCACCCGAGGCTCGAACCTGCAACCTGTTGATTAGAAGTCCAAATCTCTAACCGTTGAGCCACAGGCTCGTTATCCAATCCATTGTGATCGGGTATACTAACTGTGGTAGTGGGCCTCTCACCACTCGTCTTACACAACACACTCCCTCTGTTGAGCCTTTGGGCTCCCTCTCGAGCCCAGCCAGCAGTCGCTGTGTGGCAGCTGGTTGGGCTCGAGAGGGAGCCTCAACGCAGAACGGGACGAGTGATTTCCGTTAGCGTTAGTGATTTTCCGTTAGCGCAGCGTTTGTTAGCGAATGCCACTATTCCCTATGCAAACCGGCAAGAAAACGAGCCCGGGCTTAATGTTTAGAGCGTTGGACTTTTGATCAACAGGTCACGGGTTTGAGCCTCGGGTGGGGTACCACCTGGGGTTGGGTTTGACTGGCTGATGACGGCTAATGAGCTAGAAAGGACCGTTCTATTTTCTCTTATCTTTTTCAACATTGAGCAACAACAACTAGCATATGATAAGCTGGATAGCGTTACCGAAAAGGAAACAGGGGATTGGTGAGTGCCCAACTACCACTCAAAAATATCCGCCAACTACTGATGGGAAGAAGAACTTGACTCAGTGATCCGAAATGCTCATGACAGCCCCGAATGTCTGCGACTGACGCTTGGGCTAGACACGGCTATGGCTACCGTTCCTCGTACTACTGGTGGCTGTGCGCTAAGTTCGAGAAGTCCCATGCCTAACTTCAACCATTACCCCACCAACACTCTTCCTAAACCTTATCCGACCCCTTGTAAAGTAACGGAGAATTAGCTGTCGCGGCGTCCTATCGACGTTCGCCGAACCCGCAAAACGTTTTTCAGATTATGAAGCCGTCGTCCATAGCAGTCTCGCATTATCTATTCTCCGTTCAGGTTGGGGGGCGGAAACACGAGTGGTGTTCCGAAGACCACTCAAGCGGTCGTATAACGACAAGCGCGCAGGAACCGATAAAGATTATGCACAGGGTCAAGGGAAACTGGAGTCGTCAATACTGGTTCATTTACTGTCAGGTGTTAGTCAAAGGCAGACCGCAGCCCGAAGCGAGCCCATGTTTTCCTTGTCTGTACTACGTCTGTATGTGAGAGCCTTTAAAGGACCGAGACCGAAGCTTCAAGGAAGAAGACCGATTTTTGACCAACACTTAAGATACATCCGTATCCATAATTTACGTGTGATACCGATAGACGAAAACGACTGAGTCGGAGTTTAAATTACGTATGTTTTCAGGACAAATGTATCAGCGGAACGGTATCCAAGCTAGACGTAGGTACGGCCTACTCAAAGTGATCTAATGCTTCGGAACTCTGCCGCAAGACCAACAGATCTCTCCAAAAAGTACTCATGTTTTCAACGTTCATAGTTGTTGTACCCAATGGATCACTTGCTTTTACTTGTACTTGCGACAGGAGTCATCGTGATTGCTCTGGTCAGTTCCATGCCGCAAGTTTACAAGAGCACGGAAGGTTGTCTTAGAATGCGCCGACTCAGGGCAGACTGCAGAGCGAAGCTGGGCCACTTCGCACGCCAGATCCCACAGACCGATAGCTGCGGACCAGTGATTCGCTCGAGGTCAGTTTTCGGCATCTCCACCCAGACCTCAACTGGTTTACCTCGAAGCCATCGGCGGCTACCGGACCATTATCCCTTCAGGTCTGTGCAGCACATGACCGAGTAATCTCAGTCGGTCTACAGGGATGCCGCAATCGATGGGATCGAGTGCCAGACCTAATACGTAGCTTTCCGCTTTCGGCGGTGTAGGGAAAGAAGAGTTAGTAGAACATAGCAGTGAAATAGCTTATCAAAAATTTGTTCTAAATCCCCTGAACGTAGGTACATCCGTAAAGACGATTACCTTGACCGAGGCACCGTAGCCTAGTCGACCAACCTAGCCAAGGTCTGTTTTTTAAGCCGACGCTCCCCACAAAAACAACAACAACACCCCAACTAAAAATCCAAAACCAAAAGATTTTGTGTAGTTGTCTACCGGATTGTGGCCACACTGCATTTAACTTGCCCATCTCGTTTTGACGAGGGCAAGGGGACATAGAGTGACGCGCCCAACCACAAAAACCTCTGCGCCCGTTGTTAACGCGTTTCAAGCAAGCTTTCAGTTTCGGGGCTGACAGCTGGGGGGGTGGACGAGGTGTCGGATGGGGGCTGATTCACTCGAACGTCCGGGGTGACTCGACTGTACCGTGTCTGCGGCAGTACATTTCGCCCCACTTCCACAGTCTCGACCCGTAGATGTAATGGTGTCACGACATCAGACTTACGGTGGAGTTATTTAGAGGGAGGGTAAAGAGAAAGAGAGAGAGAGGGAAGGTGAGGCCAAGGTAAGTGCGTTGTGGTGCGAATGCTTAAAGCTGAGGCAAGGAGACCAGGGGTGGTGGGGACTTGAATCGGCCGCCATAATGAGTCACCACCGCTTCATCACACGACGGTCTCAGCAGTTTTTCCTTTGGGTGGTAAGGCGGGTGGCTGTGGCTGGTATTAAGAGCCGCTCATGTGTACTCTTGGCAAAGCTACTAAGTTCAGCTGGGTGTTCTGCCCACGTATGCTTGACAGAGTAATGAAACGAAGTCAACATTTCATCCCGTCGTTCAGTTATTGACAGATTTTTTTGGTGTCATGCGGAAACCGACGTCTATCCACCATTTCTTCCGTCTAATTAAAGATGTCGTCTACTGACCACGTGTAACGATCTTGAAGAAGGTGCGATTCTTGCGAGAACTGCTCAATTCAGATTTTGTCTGCATTTGGTAGGGGCATTTAAGTATATTTTCGCCAAAAAATTGCCCTATTTCAGAGGAAAATGCGTACGCTCGCTCTCTCTCCATTGTTCATTCTCTGCGAAGTCAGTTCAAATGATGCTTGATCGAACAGCTTGTGGTATGCATTGGTTAGCAAGCTTGTATTTTCTGCGCACTCCGTACCTTTACTTTGGGGTCAGATAAAGTATAGCATCGCTCGATGTTATTATTAATGCTCAAGTGTGTGGGATCGGGCTGTAGTTGTCAGAAAAAAGTTCCGTTATACTTTGTGTGATGTAACCGTACCTCGGTTGATAGAGTAATTGTGATGATCACAAATTCTGCTTCTGAGCCGGGCAACGGTGACCACACTGATAATTGCTGCCTACGCTGAAACTTTAACGAACTCCTGCTGTAGTTATAGCGACACTAAGACCCTGTAACCACACGCCGATCTAGTTCACTGCTCTACCTGTCACCTCAGGGCGGTTGCTCTAGCGCAGTCTTGCATTAACGCGTTTATTGCTACCTGGTTTTATGTGAAAGGAAACTAAAACACTTCCCAGGGAAGTGCATTTGTGTGTGTGTGTGTGCGTGTGCGTGTGCGTGTGTGTGGGGTGGTGACTCAGTTAGGGGCAGCACCACACAGCTTGCATCTGGTCGCTCCATTTGTCTCGTACAGGTGAATGCTCCTGTGGCCGCCTCTAACTGGTACTCAACTCTCACCTGTGGCTCCTCGAAGTTGGGTTCTTCCCAGCGGCCACACCCCCGGGCAAAACCGTCACGACGGGCACAAACCAGGTGAGGTCTCCGGTGTTGTGTCTTCCCACACCCGGTATGTCTGACTCCCCGAACTTCCCCTTCTCTCCACTCTCAAAAAGTCCTACGGTAGGGCGACGTAAACCCTGCAGGCGCCCAGACCACTCCGGGTCGTTCTTCCCACTCAAAACCAAAACCGTGACCCATAGTGGAGCCCGGCAGCCGTCTGGGATGTCCGAGCAGCCCTATTTAGGGATAGCACTGCTTGCCTCCTCGCGGAGGAAGGGCTAGAAAATGTGCCCCTAAAATGCTGGTTCTCACGTCTTCTGCAGCCGGCCGCGGCTCTGCAGATCGCAAACTACGCGGTCGTAAAACTCAAACAAACAACAATACCCCCCGCATCCTCATCCCCTCGCCATACTCCAGGCTGCTTGGGTGAGTCCACTCACACTAGCAGCCTGGAAATGTTCGTTCCCTTTAAGACAATCCTAGGAGCAACCGGCCGGAACGGGAGGACGGCGCTAGTCGCTCGGGAACTGGCGCTACAAGGTGGACATTGCTGCTGTCAGCGAGACCTCGATTCTCTGAGCAGGGTCAGCTGGAGGTGGGGGCCGGCTACACTTTCTTCTGGAGCGGCCGGCCAAAGGCAGAGCGACGCGACGCTGGTGTTGCCTTTGCCATCCGTAACGACATCGTGGGACGCTCGCCCTGTCTGCCGCAGGGTATCAATGATCGCCTGATGAGCCTCCGCCTGCCTCTTCGGGGAGACCAGTTCGCCACCATCATCCGCGCCTACGCTCCCCAATGACGAGCTCTGATGCGGCGAAGGACAAATTCTACGAGGACCTGCACGCCTTGCTGGTGATCAGTGCCGAAAGAGGACAAGTTAATTGTCCTTGGTGACTTCAATGCCCGCGTCGGGACGGACCACGCTGCCTGGCAGGGAGTGCTGGGTCCCCACGGTCTGTAGCTGCAACGCTAACGGCCTCTTCTGCGCACGTGTGCGGAACACCGTTCCCTGCTGTCCAACACCTTCTTCCGCCTTCCGACGCGGGAGAAGGCCACGTGGATGCACTCGGTCGCGGCGCTGGCATCTGCTGGACTATGTTCTCGTCCGGAGGCGAGATCGACAGGACGTATGCGTAACGAAAGGCGATCCGCGATGCCGATGGTTGGACAGATCACCGCCTCGTCACTATCTCCCGAGATGAGGCTCCGACTGCAACCCCTGACGAAGGCTCCTAAGGTAAGAGGCCGCCATGGGTGTTAAATACTTTTATTAAATTTGCTCTCGCTCACTGTTTTGATTTCAGCAACCAAATAACTGATAAACTGGAGGGACTCTGCATGCTCTAGATGATAACGATACTGGAGACATCGATGGTGTCAACTGCGAAATGTCATCCAGTCCACCGCCCTCGATGATACTTTCGGGATCGGCACCGTTTATCAATTGAGGACTGGTTTGACGACAATGACGCCGACATCAGCAACTCACTCGCGGAGAAGAATAGACTACAGCAAAGCTTCCATGGACCTTCGGACTGACGCGACCAAAAGGAGCTCCTTCAGATGCCGCGCCTGGTACGAACAAACGGGCTGCGGAGATGCAGGATTGCGATGCGACGGCGGCTTTCGAAGAAATCCAGGGGATGCGGACCGCAATGAAATGAAAAACTTTTCAAAGCCATCAAGGCCATCTACGGCCCGTGTATCAAGGGTCCGCAACGCTGCTCAGCTCTGACGGCACAACACTGCTGACAGAGAAATCGCAAATTCTAGAAGGCTGGGCCGAGCACTTCGTGAAATGTCCTCACTGCTTCATCAGCCATTCGCGATGCTGCCATTGACCGCTCTCAAGTGGACATGAATACGACCTGCATCTCCGCCTTCCCTGCCAGAAACCATCCGGTCGTGCAGCAGATTTCCAGCGGTAGTTACCGATCCGACGCAATTCCACCGGAAGTCATACGCACGGTGGGCATCGGCTGATGTCAGAACTCACACAACACTCTCTTCCAGGAGATGTGGCGCCAAGGACAAGTTCCTCAGGATTTCAAAGACGCGACCATCGTCCATCTCTACAAACGGAAGGGGAACCGGCAACTCTGTGATAATCACAGAGGCAACTTTCTTGTTCAACATCGCCGCGAAGATCTTTCGCCCGTATCCTTCTCTCAATCGTCTTTAACGGTCACCTAGAGCAGGGCATGCTCCTGAAAGCTGCGGCTTTCCGCCGACACCGCGGAACAACCGATATGATCTTTGCACCCGCCAGCTACAAAGAGAAGTGTCGGGAGATGCGAACCACCTATACACTACCTTCGTGGATCTAACGAAAGCCTTTGACACGATGAACGCGACGGACTGTGGAAATTCATGCAGAAATTTGGTTGTCCTGAGCGGTTCACGCACTATGGTGCGTCAGTTTCATGACGGGATGACGGTGCGCGTCACCGACAATGGACGGTATCCGAAGCATTCGCAGTATCTCAACGGAGTGAAGCAGGGCTGCGTACCGGCCCCCCACCCTCTTCAGTCTCATGTTCTCGGCTATGCTGATGGACGCTCTACCGTGATGAGCAGCCTGGCATCCGCATCGCCTACAGAACTGACGGCACTCTTCAACAGTCGGCGTATGCAGGCTCCTAACGCGCGTGTCTACGACTCACAGTCCATGACTTGTTTCTTCGCGGACGACTGCGCCCTTAACACCGTGACGGAGGAGGACATGCAAAGGAGCATGGACTCTTCGCCGAAGGCTGCGCCGATTTCGGATTAACAATCAGTACAGCCAAACGGTTGTCATGCACCAGCCGCCACCCAGCGCGGAATACAATGCCCTCGAATCAATCGTCAACGGTGCTCAACTCAAAAACGTGGAAACCTTCGCTTATCTAGGAAGCTAACGATGTCGCGCAAACACGAGAATCGATGACGAGGTTGCCCCAATGGATCTCCAAAGCTAGTCAGGCCTACGGCCGGCTGCAGGCTTCCGTGTGGAATCGCCACGGTATTAACCTGAACACCAAACTGAAGATGTACAAGGCCGTCGTCTTGATGACAATCTTTACGGAGCGGAAACCTGGACCGTCTACTCGAACCAAGCCAGGAAGCTGAATCACTTTCATCTCAGCTGCCTGCAGCATACGGAAGCTCGAGATGGCAAGACAGGATCCCGGACACGGAAGTTCTGGAGCGGACTGGAATCCTCAGCATCCATGCCATGCTGAGGCAAGTGCAACTGCGATGGAGCGGCCACCTGGTAAGAATGGACGACGAGCGACTACCCAAACGACTTTTCACGGAGATGTCGCTACGGGTTCTCGCCGACAGGAGGTCGAAAACGACGCTACAAGCGACACTTTGAAGACATCGCTGAAGCAACTGCAAATCAACTCGGCGACCTGGGAGGACCTCGCCCAGGATAGACCGGCATAGAAGACCAGCGAAGACCGGTTCAGCATCATGAGGCCAACCGATCGCCGCCGCCAAGGCCAAAGAGCGGCACGAAAGTCAACAGCACCCCGAACCAACATCATCGATGCCCAGGCCCTGCCAACATGCCCGCGCTGTCAACGCATCTTCCGGGCGCGCGAATCGGCTGAGATCCTGACGCAATGCACTAACAACCGACAACTCCACCCTCTACGTCAAATTCCTGCCAACCCTCTTTCTGACTCCCCCACCCTCACCCCTGAATCAATTCCATTACTCCCACCATCATAGAGACCACATCCATCTAGTCATCGCCTGTTACCCCCACCACCGCAACCACTACCGCCTTCGCCTTCACTACTACCACCACCACCACCGCACCATCAACGATGGGTAATTTCTCCTGTTGTACTCAAACGCGACCGCACATTCGACCCACGCATCGGCCTGGTCGGTCACTTTGCGAATACATCGTCACAGAGACCGATGAGCCAGTGCCTGAGCACCATCACACAGCAGAGATCGTCGCTCCACTGCCCTCACCGTCCTCGCACATTCACTCATCGCATGGGCCTATTCGGTCACATGCGCATCCATGACAGCGAATACACCACAATGCCGACAACACCGATACACCATGCACACCCTCTGCTCCTGCCATTCTTAGCGCCCCTGACACCCCCACTACCATGAATGACCTCGCCCCAGCCTCTACCGATTTCTCCTGCCCACACTGCGCCCGCAACTTCAACTCACGCATCGGCCTGGTCGGTCAACTGCGAATCCATCGCACGGAGGTTGGTGAACTAGTGCCTGGGCTCCGACATACAGTCGACGCGCCCGCCTTCACTGACCTCACTGTTCCCCGCACATTTACACACCGCATGGGCCTATTAGGACACATGCCTTCCACGACAAACCTCCGGTAAACCACCGGAGGCTTAGCTACATCAGCACACACTACTCACAGCAATGCATCGACAACACCCTCACAATCACCATTTACCAGAGTATACCAGAGAAACCGTGGCTGGGAAAAATCTGCCAATCTGACGCTTCCACTCGACCACGCCGTCGGCTCAGTGTATGCTGTGTGTGTCGAGTGACTGACCAGTGGACTGGGGAGTCAGACGGCGATGGCTGCTCCATATCCCCTGAGTTTGTGAATCCTGGTGTGTGCGTTACGGGGCCAGGTCGTGCTGTGGCGCTCGAAGCCGTGCTACGCCGATCCGTCAGTTATCGTGCTTCCACTCCCACATCAGGCAACTCGACCGGCTCGGACGGTAGTCTGACTGTGGCGGTGGGGAGAGAGTGAGGTCGACAGCTCAGCGCATATTCTCACTATAAACAATCTGACGCGCTTTGAAACTATCACGGTGCGCTAAAAAGCCGTGGCTTGAAGGTTGCCAACTGACGGATAACTCGGACCGCGTGGTCAGCCCAATGTGTGTTTTTGTGTGGAGTGGCTGACTGGCGGACTGAGAGTCAGGCTGCAATGGCTCTTCTTAATGTGGTCTTTATGGCACCCCTACTCTGTGGGATCCGAGCCAGGTGTGGTGGTACGCCTAGGGGCGGTTCCGTCTGCGCCAGCCACCTGTGCCCACTCCCATCTCGTGGTCTTCTTGACTCGTGTCATGAGACCGGGCTCAGTTGGGGAGGAGAAGAGAGTGCGGTAACGTCTGAGTGCCGCGGTTGGAAGCGTTGCCAACTGACAATCTACACTCAGATCTCGCAGTTAGTCCAATGCGTTGTGTGGAGGGCTGACTGGTGGTCTGAGAGTCAGGCTGCGATGGCTCTTCTAACGTGACTTCTGGCTATCTCACTACATGTGAGATGTAAGCCGTTCAACCCTGTTGTGGTGAAATCCTGGTGCTTGTGTTTGGGGGCCAGGTCGTGTACGTAGTACACGTAGACGAGGTCACCAGCAGCTGCGCCTCGCTTCCGGCATCAGACAACTGACTGGCTCCGGACAGTGGTCTGATTGTGGGGGTGGGGAGAGAGGAGGTCGAGAGCCCAGCGCTACTTTTCCCCACTATAAACAATCTGACGCGCTTTGGAAACCATCACGGTGCGCCTAAAAGCCGTGGCTTGAAGGTCTGCCAACTGACGGATAATCTCGACCGCGTGGTCAGCCCAATCGTGCTCTTTGTGTGGAGCCTGACTGGCGGACTGAGAGTCAGGGTCTAGCAACGGCCCTTCCTTAATGTGGCCTTTATGGCACTCCCACTCCGTGGATCCGAGCCAGGTGGAGTGCTCGCCCAGGGCGCGGCCGCGCCAGCCACCCATGGTTCCCTCTCCGGCTCCTGACCTCTGTGCCTGATCACCGGGCCCAGGTGGCGGAGGGAGGGATGAGTGCGGTAGATGCAGTGCAAGTCTACTATCACTTTAAACTAATTCACGCGCAAGTCACTGTCCCTGCTCCACCTTCCCTGGAGCATACGGTGGACATCGTCGGACTACGACGGTCGAACTGTCGTGTGCGTGCGTGTGCATTTCAGTGTGCCCCCATAAACGGGCCACGTGGTAGATGCGTTGGACCAACACGGGGCCACGATAGGGGCATCGGCAGGCGTTATTCGGGTTGCGCCCCACAACGAATGTACCGAACATGGAGGTATGGTGGTCACGCCTAGGGGCGGCCAGGACTTAGGGGACCCAGCCGCGCCAGCCACCTGCGTCCTCTCCCGCCCCCGGTCTTCTTGACTCTGTCTTGACACCGGGCTCAGTAGGGGGAGGAGGAGAGTGTGCGGTAGCTGCAGCGCAAGGCTACTATCACTTTAATTAACGCGCAAGTCAACGTCCCCGCTCCAAAAATACGGAAAATTAAATGTGTTGGAATCAATGGTCACATGCTAGGCCGTTCGCTAACGGCCACATCTAAATTTACACTTATTCTTGAAAGATATTTAAGCACAAGCTGCATCCAAGGAATAATTTCAAACGTTTGTTCATTTATTTACTTGGTTTTGTATGTTTAGGCTTCCTGTATATCTAAACAGCAAGCTTACTCAGTTACAACGATTTTTGACGTTTTCGGATTTTTCAGCGTTTCTAAAAATTTTGGTATTTTAAACAATCTAGTATTGGTTTTAGTATTTATTTTACATTTTCAACTTGCATTTCGCCACTCATTACTAATTTTAGGATTTCGATCGTTGTATTTGTGCCGGATTGAGTAAATTTCGGCACATTTCATGAGGTGGCGAACTCACTAAACATTAAAACAAACCAAGGGCTTAACTACGATTGTGTAGCTCGTTACTCATCGTTCATTCCTTTAAAAGGTCTGGCCAGTAAAATCCCTTTTACAATTATTTCCATAGTAGAAGTGTTCTTGCACCAAAATGCTGGGGCGGAAGGACATATCTGTATTTCATAATCGACCTAATTTTGGTAATAGACACACCGGGTATATAATAATATATATAAAATATATATATTATAAATATTGGATATAATACCGACAAGGGCAAGTGACATTGGGATGGCCATTTCTAGGTCACTAGTTGTCATCAGAGGCCATATCCCCGGCCGAAGGGGAATACCTGGAACTAGGACCCAAATTCGAGTCCGTGTTAGATAGAGCAACCCCCATCCTTCCTATTTATTTCAGGGTATGACTGGTCGATAAAACCAAATAAACCCAAAAGAGCTGTCTTGCTTAACGTCAGTTACGTCTGATGGGTAACTGAAAAAGCTATGACCCGAGTTTCTTTGCTTGCTCTGACAATCTTTTTAAACAGCCGTGATTGTTCCACGGTAAATGCTGTCGATGTCCAACAGGAAACCCTCACTGCAACCGTTGGCGGCGGCGGCGGTGGTGGTGGTGGCGGTGGCCGTGACGTTGGTGGTGGTTGTGGTAGTAGTCGTGGTAGTGGTGGTGGTTGGACGAAATTCGAGCAGATGAGCAGTTCTGGAGGGAAGAGGCAATATACGTACCACTATTCTGGGCTGAGAAACTTACGTGAACCCGGGTCTCGGTCGTGGAAACTTTTAAACTCTTCTACCCTGGCTGATATTACCTGCCTACCTAGGGTTCATTTGATTTGTAAGTGTTCCTTTGGATTAAGTGGACGTCCTGGCAAAGTCAGGTTCGAGTATGCTTTTTAACGAAAAGCTGTGTTGCATCAGAAAAGTAACTGCACAGGGAAAACCTGGACTTAAAAATAAGGCAGCCATTAATTGCAGCCCTTGAGGTTTTGAAAAAAATAGCCACAAATGACAGGAACAAAAAATAAGTAAACTGGTATTTCCAACTGCAATTAAATGCCTCAGTTTAGTCGGAATCTGGATTAGGTACATTACTTAATCGCTATCGCTTCACATCATGTACGATCACTCTTGGCAGTCTGCTTTTGTTTGCTTTTTGTTTGAGCAAGCTGCTCACCGAAAGCACCAAAATTATAAAACAGTTATGTCTATAAGGACTCACGGTAGTGTGAGCAGTTAGCTGCGGTAGGAATTATACAGTGTTTTTTTGTTTTAATTACTGTTGCCCGGTCACTTCAAATCAATGTCGTGACTCAAAACTACACCCCATAAAAAATTATCCTAAGTGTGTGAATGGCTACAAGACGAGAGCGGAAGAGCAGCGCATCTTCATTTTTTGAGCGCTCCCACATCGCCTAGGCCGAGGCATTAATTCAGCAAGTTAACTTGAAAACTCTTCTCGGCACCCCACTGCTTCTCTGACCGAAATCCGCACACCCCGGCAGCCATCCAGGACTGTAGCAAATTTGACCGATTAAAACTCACTCTCGCCTGACATATCCGTAGAATTTTGTTCAGTGAACTACTTTAAATTAGCATTTACTTTCAGGAAATTAAAAGTGACAGCGAAGTTCGAGGCTAATTTGTTTCTTTCTGCATAGCTTCTGGGCAACAACAGAAAATCGACAATGCCCTGTGGTTTTCTTCCCTCATCGAGGCGAAAACAAGGGGTCTGAACGTATGTTTTAGACGATGGAATCTTCTACAATGCCCGTCGAAGTAGCAAAATTGGACACAATATAAATAACAAGCAGCAAGAATAATATTGACCTTAAAAGCCTGTGTTTAGTAATAAGTTGAAAAGAGTAGAATGCGAACGGGACATTTTTAAGAGTAACTTAATTGTTGTCTTCATAGAAAACAAATAAACACCTATTTTTGACACTTTGACCGGACTAATGTCAAATTATGTTTCTTCTGTGGTAGATGTGAAAAAAAAACCCTAATCAACAAATGATACCTTTCCTTATCCTGCAGTTTCTGCAATGATCGGCTGACGTACATTTTTGTCATGCCTTTATGGGTGCCTTCATTTATACTATTCGCGCCCATTTCATACTTGTCTAGTTATATGTTGAAAGCGCATATTTTGTGTACTTTAGATCCAAGTGTGATTAAACTCACGGCTCCCGGCGGGAGACTCGAAGCTCAGTTGGCTAGATCGTTGGCTGCATGAAGCCTTCCCCTTGCAGGCATAGGTTCAAATCCCACCGAAGCCACCGAGTTTTTTGATAATTTATGGAAACAAGAATATGACCACCGCCTATCCCGCGGGTTTGCGCTACTTTCTGGGGAGGGAGGAAGGGAGTACTGTTAAGGTTAGTGTTATGATTAAGGGGATAGCGTTAAGTTTAGGCGCATAATTAATATTTCTGTTAGGTTTGTTATTAGGGTTTAGAGCACTTATTTTTCGTGGAAGTTCACCCAAAGACACCTGTATTACCGATGTGGTGGTTCCTACTCTCGTCTTTTATCTGCGTTTGTTTCAATTAACAGTTTGTTAAGTTACACACGTGGTTTGAGGAAAATAGACACTTTTGAATTTATAGCAAATTACTTCTTCTTCAAATTATATACGCTAAGAAAAGATGTCTTTCGGTTTTAAAATAGTTTATAATTGGATTATTTTTTTAAGATCGTTAAAGAACCATTCATAAAGCACCATAGCTCTCCGCTTATTAAAGCTGCTTATCAAGTAGGCAACATGGTCCACGTTCATCGCAAAATTGAATGAACACTGTATAACATCTTTCTATTAATGCAGGGAAATGTTTGATTTTCCTTAAGCGGAATGTATGCAGCATGTGGTTTGGAAAACCTGAATGAAAATGTAACCTCAGGTTGGATTAAGAATTATTGGGAAGTTTAAAAAGTTTTCTTTAACCGAAATGTCCCCTTTCTTTGAATTTAAACATGCAAGGTGAAATTGTCCACCAAATGCGCAGAAGAGAGAATATTTTAGTGAATGTTTTCTGTAAAATACATTTCAATTTTAAGGGAATGGCTAAGAAATAGAAACATTCATGCAATTTATGTACCCTTTTTTCAGAGTTTTTGCAGATGGCCGTTACTGAAATATCTTAGAATGTCACTTCCCTACTTAAGTAGTCTTTCGTAATTGAAAATAGGTTTCAGAATTTCACTTAGCAGTTAATAACAAATTATGTTTCTTATTTTACATTAAAATTTTACACGTAGTTGTATTCGTCTGACCTATGTTCCAAACGTTGAAGCCGTTGGTGAGCTTATAAAACGTATTATTTAGGGACAATGTAATTAGTAAATATTATCTGTGCCAGCTGTGTGAGCCCATAACCTTATTTCACTGAAGGTCATTTTAATAACTACTGCTTCCACATATTTGCTTGGTCATGTGAGTTTTGTGCTATTTACTATATATTCTCTATTGATTACATTTTCGTGCGGTTTACTTGGTCTTATCGCTGTGTAATCATACTGACGGTGATCGCCTTTACCGACATGGCCACATTGTAAGGGTCTTCTATCTTGCCATGGAGCGTTTACCAAATAGGTGCGGTCAGTGAGAAGCACTACCTGTAGAGACTATGGTTAGTATCAAAACAGGCATATATCGCAGAATTTAGTGGTAGCAGCAAAGTTCGCGACAAATCATCAACTGCACCAGTCACTAAGGAATAATAAGCCTACAAACATTCAAATTAGCTCAGAAAATCAATTTGATACATCAAAGGTAATTTTTAAGCGGCCACAACTCAAGGGGATACATGAACTGAAGGGCTACGGGTTATCAGGACAAGTTGTGGTTTATCACATTGTACAGCTGTATACATAGATCGGGTCTCTCTCACCTTATGTAGGCTGCTTCCAATTAACACAATACGCGATTTTTTGTTCCCGAAACAGTACCCCGAGGGCCGTTTTAGTGTCAGTAGGGTGACCGTTATATGGGAGGTGTTTCAGGATAGAAGAGCGAGGGATCGTATCTTCCTGCCTTTAAAATCGTCTAGGTAAGTGCTCATCTGATCTGGCTGCCAATTGCCTTTGCGTTCACTCGACATACTTGCATACGAAAATGCGTGAGAATTCCTAAACACAAGCTGAGGTAACGTGAGAGGCTAGGCATCCTTTGCCATTGGAATCGAACTAGCTTTTTTAGGACGGCTGTAAATAAGTTCGACTCCAAACGACAGTTCGACCGTCGTAATCCGACGAGGTCCACCGTATGCTCCACGGAAGGGTGGTGCAGGGACGGTGACTTGCACGTGATTTATTTTTTAAAGTGATAGTAGAATTGCGCTGCAGTTACCGCGCTCTCTTCCCTCACCCGTCTGTGTCCAGTGTCATGACATAGTCAAGAAGACCGGAGATGGGAGAGGGTGCAGGTGGCTGGCGCGGCTGGATCTGCCACTGGGTGTACCAGCATACCTGACTTTAAACAATGGTCTCGTGGCATAGCCCCAGACATTTGTCCCTTTCTTACGGCTATGTCACGTCGGGCGGCAATTTTGCGCACCGATTCTAATTATGTTACTCGGATGACCCTTAAGCAGGCTACCGGTACACCAGTTAGTTATTTTGGAGCAAGGTTGCATTAACTAGACTGACTTTTTGTGCACGAAGCGCGGTTAATCTTTGAAAGATAACTTTAAGCATTTATTCCTAGCTGGTTGGTTTTTGCCCTATCGGCATTGCAGATGTTAGAGGAAGTAATACGCAGTCATTGAACTTGGACATCAACAAATTATGGACATTTACATAACGGTTTATACTAATAAAGCTTTTGTCACTGTGACTGACATCCGTTCGGTTGCTCGCAGTCTTATGGAAAATATTCCATAACCTCGTTCGGCGGACCGCCTTTTCACCTGAAAAGACAGGTATTTAAATCGTGAATGTGTGTAAGAAGTCTAGAAAAATGAAGACTAACCTGCCCCTAGTAGGTGTTACCTGTGGAGCTAACTGCGAGGCGGGTGGTAATCTGCATCGGTATTTTTTACTGATCGATGAAGACCGACAAACGCGCGCACACATGCCAATAATCAAGCTCTTCTTACAATCGCTAATTTGGACAGGCTCGCCAATTAGCACGACATTAGAACTTCCGGTGACTCTGGTTGGTTCGCGAGCCTGCGTTAAGCGCGCCTGAAGGTGTGGAAACGGCGACTTGGTTTGACATACGATGAGGCGTTAGACTGACATTTCCTTCATCCAACCCCGCGTGCGGATGCGCCTAGATTGATATGAGGATCCCGACTACTATGGCCCTCTGATTGGACATCGCGCCCTACCAGGGTAATACACCGCACCCAGACGCACGCTTAGCTATGTCTGCACAAGCCTGATAGAGGTAATCCGTCATTATCGCTGTGCCTTCCACCGGTGCCTGAACGCGTTGGACACTGTCGTTCTGTCCTGATTTGCCATTTGGGAGACGCATGGTGAGGCCGTATTGACGCGTCCTCCAACCAACGTCAAGTGGCAGAGGGCGTGAGACGATGATGTATGTCCGTGCTACGAGGACATGAAGGCAGGCCAGAACGTCTTCACGTTTCGTCATCGGGGATACTGGTGGTGGCGACCGCCTACCACAACTCCCTGCCCCACCCCACCCCCTCGGTGTTGTCTACCCCCACCCCAACCCCTCTGAAAGGACCTACGTGCGCACTGGTGGAACAGAGATGTATGCACGCACGGGTGCGATGCGCCGTTCGACCAACGCACGTCCAAATCGCTGTTGTTTCAGCAGGAAGAGAGTGTTGTGTCGGTTCTACCGTTGTAAAGACTGGGACCTGTCATTAGCGCACGGGTGTCGCATTCCGCATTCCACCTAGTTGTCGTGTCATTCATTTTCTGCTACCGCTTTCACGTCGACTGCTTCTGACAGCTGTCTACTTTGCAATCTAGCCCTCGCTTGCAGACAACCACCAACTCGAGAAACAGGGACACGTGCTGACTCAAGCAATTAGTGTGGAGGACTACTCTAACCTGTCTGGTGTTGGAAGTAGGGCATTTGTCCCCAGCTGTCTCGAATTCTGTCAGCCTGCTACCTCTTCTGACTCGACTCCTCTCGTTACTGCTGCCACCTTCCGTGGCCCTGTCGGATTTGACCCGTAAATCTACTCTCCTGGAGATTGCGAGTGCGCGCGCGTACACGCGGCGTCCGGTTGCATAGCCCTGTTAAGATCGTTTCCTTCGTGTTTCCTCTGAAAGTCCGTCGGCTGTCGATCAATCAGAAAACTTCCACGCTGAGACGCCCGTCTTGGCTGGGCATATATTTCCACTTCGATTATCCGCTGTCCGACCCTGTGATCGTCATAGGAGCTGGAGATAGTATCTGCTGCTCCTTGATCTGTACATAGGTACGGGATTAACTTATCCACCTTCCAACAGCTGTTGGAAACACATGGCTTCCGTGCAGGTAAGTAGTGTCTACCTTGTCCGATTACTTCTTGAGTAGTTCAGGCAACGTACTGGTTTGCGATCTCATAATTATCTGGGGTTTACTAGCTAGCTTAGGTGTCAGTCTGTCCAGTGAATTTCCTCGACTATCTGGGAAGAAGGCTGGATCCTGTCAGCCTGGAAAAATTGAACCGAATCCTACGTCATGAGCAGTCGCAGGTTTCGAGATTCTTTCCACAAATCCTTTCTTTTGGCTTGGACGTGGAGCTGGGGATACTTCAGTTATCTACCCGCACATGGGTCTCTTTTCATCCACCTGACCTTTCCAGAATCGTTTCATTGGTCCAGGCAGACTGACCTACGTTCCACTACCGGATTGGACATCCTCACTCGGTTCACGTCTGTCATTATCCGTTGGTGCCTGCAGCAGCTACAGGTGTTCACTGCAGCCTCAGATAAAACACCTTCCTGTTGTTTAAATAGCCGTCCCTTAAAATTCGCTCCAAAAGGCTTCAAAGATTGCGTTGCCGTTGATGGGGTGGAAATTCTGCCCAAGATAGAAGTTGGCTCTTACTAATTGGAGTTACACCGTCAACAACATGGCGGACGCTGTGGACCTACTGATGGAACCAGCACCCTATAAAATCAAACTAACGAAACCAAAGAGTCTGAGCCCTTTGTATTTTTAAATGGGGAGCCGGGGTGGTGTTTGGTGAAGACTTTGTCTACATGTATCAAGGTCGCAGGTATCCAAGTTGAGGTCGATATAGCGCAAATCCACCTCCCTAGAAATTAATTCACGCACGAGTCCCTCTGCTGCATCAGCTCCAGGTGGTATGCACTTGACGTCGTCACTTGCGATGTTCGGACTTTTAGTAGTATCATTATGCAACTCAAAAGTTTTCTAGGCTCATGTCTTAGCTTTTAAATTTGCACCATATTATGCAGTTTTTTCGTTCGTTCCCTGAATCAAAACTGTTGATTTTTGCTGCGTTGCGTGTAAGTGCGTTGGACGCTAAAGCGACACGTTCGGCAGTTCTTAGGATTTAATGCTGTATGGCCTGAGTTGAGTGGCGTTTTCTGATGTCTGCATTGGGCTCAATTTACAGCAAGACTGAAATGAATTACTTATGTTGGGTATAAGTCTGCGTTTGGGTAATCGACTCGGTAATGTGGA
This sequence comes from Schistocephalus solidus, assembly GCA_017591395.1. NCBI lineage: Eukaryota > Metazoa > Platyhelminthes > Cestoda > Diphyllobothriidea > Diphyllobothriidae > Schistocephalus > Schistocephalus solidus. The sequence continues at coordinate 67,745 of WEDG01004620.1, forward strand.
GTTCGACAGTATTTTTACCAAATCCAGTTCCTCTAACTACAGTTGTTTAGACGAGGATTTACTACCTATCCTGAAAAGGCCGCCTGCAAAACCACATTCGGCCCTGACTACTTAACTGCATCCAGAAAGGTGATTTATTTTCAAACCTAAGATCATGGGCTGCAACAAGGCTTTACAGTAAGTACACAGAAGTGCCACTGGGTGTGTTCCCGAAAGACAAAATTGGTAGGACACGGGCATTGGAATCATACGAATGCAGGTAACCTAAAAGCTATGCAGGTTAGGGTTAGGACAGGGAAGTGGGTACCGCTTTTGGAATATGACGCACAGCCACCTGCATTAAGAGGTGTTCCTATTTCCAAGTCTTTTTGGGTTAGGTTTAAGGTAGCGTTTGGAGTTAATTTTAAGGTTAGCGTTAGTATTTGGGTAAGGGCTAGAACACGGGAATAGGTTTCACCCTCAATTTAAAACGAGCTCACCTGTCATGCTGGGGCTTCGTACTCCCGTGTCCAACCCCCCTTCCCCTATGAATTCGGCGCAGTTAACGAGGAATTGCATATGGTCTTGTCCTACGAACTATTCGTCTGCACCTATTCTTCTTTTCGATGTGCGTTTAAAAGTACGTACAGTTTACCTAAGGACCCCGAAGTTCCTTGTTTATGTCAGTTGCGTTATCCTACTCGATGGGTGCAGATCATTTTTCTTACTTGAATATAACTGGAATCCATGTGGCACACAGTTGACGAAGTCGCTTGTGATGGTCGAACTATTAGTGTTATAAGTATGCAAATCGATTGGTTTTTAGGCTCAAGCCATAGTTTCATCCTATCGCGCAAATCGTTTGGACCGAAAAAGACAAGGGAGACCGAAATGGCCATTTCTAGCTTATTAGCCGTCATCAGCCAGTCATACCAAATCCCAAGTGTCGCACACCTGGGATTCGAACCCGCCACCTTTGGTATTTGAGTCGAACGCTCTACCATTGAGCCACGGGCTCGTTGTTTTGTCGGTTGTGATCGGGAATATGATGATAGTGTGGGGCTCACCGATCTGCTTAAGGAACATATATATATATATATATATATATATATATATATATATATATATATATATATGATAGTGTGGTGCTCACCGATCTGCTTAAGGAACATGCATGTTCCGTTGTGCCCTGGAGCTCAGACTAGAGCCCTCGCAGGCGGTCGCATAGCGACGTGTAGCATATGATGGAATGGAACCGGTCTCCCTTGTCATTGTCGGTTCCATTCCATATATATAAGGAGCTGACAGGTGATATAAGGATAAAATGAGATTGAGGTCGCTGGAAGGATTAGAGTGATTGGAATAAATACATCATGGTGGATACAGAAGGAAGAAACGAAAGGGAATCTTATACATAAGGACCTGCCGCTCTTCTGCTACCAAACGCAAGGAAAAACAAAACGCTGCAATCCTCTCCACCCAACCTGCTTCGGCGCAACAGCTTCTTTATGGTACTTTCTTTAACTGCGCTCATCCGGTCGTTTGTTGCCCATGTTCACAGTCGGGTAAGATTATTGCTCCTGGCTTACGTGGCGGGTTTGTTAGGATTCATAGGTGTTGACTTAAAACTGAGAACCTGTGTATCTGAACTCCACTTGTCGACAAAACTCACAAAACTTCCCCACCCCAAAAGAGGGATATGCTTCCATTAAGGACTTCTAGGGCACTTGAACCTTAGTCGCTCAGTTACTACAATGGCACGAGTACAATTCTTTGGGGAGCTTCCATTTTGTCGCCTGCAAGTGAAGTCGAATTTGGTGGTGCGTGCGTATGTGCGGTAGCTACGGAAGCAGGAAGAACAGCTGTTGTAGGAATAAGTTCGTTCTGCCAAACTACCCAGGTACACTAAGTTCGAACAAAACTAGTCAGAAATAACCAGAAAGCTTTCAAAGGAACCGCCGCATGCGGATCTCCGGCGCTCTAACGGAAAAAAATCGAGGGAGAGAAAGAGGCGGTTGTTGACGGGTGAAGGAGGAGAAGACGACAGGAGCTGAACCAAGAGTATGTTTGGACTGCCAGAACGAGGGTGTTTACATGCCCACATACACCACTGGGGAGTGTGTGTGTGTGTGTGTGTGTGTTTATACGTGTAACTTGACACATTTGCACGCAATGTTAAATGGCCTTAAGCGCCACCAACCCATCGCCCCCTCTTGCTGCTGCTATCGTATCCGCAACCCCTTTCCGCGCCCACTGACCGTCTTGTCCAGTTCTCTACTTGTCTTCCCCTCCCCCTGGCCACTGACGTCTCCCGGGCTTTTTATCACTTCGGACACGGCCTTCAGTTGGCTGTGGAAAGAATGTCAACACCGCCACCAGCACCTATCGTTTGCGTATCGGTACTTGTCCCTCGTCGTTTGCACTCCTCCGCACGCAGTTTTTTGCCATCACATCGTTCAGACGCCAGTCCAGTCTCTCTGCGCTTGTGGGGATTTTGGCTGCTTCCGGCTCTGCTGCAGCAGCATCTACTCCCCTACACTAGCGGGCAGGACGCAAACGAGCACACACGCGGGTCATCAGGACGCGGATACTTACATATGCGTAGATTAGAGGGGGGGGGGGGTTAAGTTAGCTCGGCGACACTGGTTTGGCTCAAGCCTCTAACTCAACTGTCTTCCCCGCCGATTGGTTTCGAGAGCGTTCGGAAAGCTGGCAAACAACCGGTCGTCAGCGCCTGGCCCGCGTTGGCGCCGGCTGAACCGGCGCCCATGTCATCTGCGCGTTGCCGAGGGACAGTTAGGCGATGTCAACGTTTTCCCGCGACTGTGGTTTCCGCGACGAGAGAAAAACCTACTACTGCGGTTTGCAGTTGCTGTTGTTGTTGTTGTTTTTGTGATGTTTTTGCCCTGAATGTGAGCCCTTTGACTAAAAAACAGCCAGGATAGAAAAAAAGTTTGAAAATAAAATGATTTTTGCATCTCCGTTCGACACGGCCCCATTCAAGGAAAGTGGAGTGTTTCTTGAAAATAAAAGAATTGGAGACCCTTAAGGGACTAACATTGTGAGGTGTAATTGGGAGATTTCGAAACGGAATTGGTCCTGCCTGTCGGTAGAGGAGCAGTCATTCTTTTTAGTGCGGTGCCAAGTCCATTCGTCGCCCTTTATCCCTCCATGCGATTTTACATTCGGGTATTATTAATTTGACCCAATTTTGAAAAAATGCTGGTGCCTCGGTGGGATTCGAACCCACGACAGCAAGCAGAAGGCTTAAGTACAGCCAAACGCTCTAGCCAACTGAGCTACGAGGCCCCACTGGGAATCGTGAGTTTGGCTGCACTTAGGTAAAGTTACCCGCCTAGCCTACTGCAACGTATGGAATCCATCAATTCTGATACATTAAGCTGACTACCCAAGCAAGCAATCTAAAATCCACCAGATGACTACCAGGCGCAATTAAGTAATAAGGGAATTTTGAGAGCTTTGAGTAGTTCGTTTGACCAAATTGTGAAAAAATCGTCGGCGTCGGTGGGATTCAAAAAGGGTAAGGCTTCATCACAGTCGACACCTGATCCAAGTGTGATTAAACTCACGGCTCCCAGATGGCTAGAGTGCTGACTGTACTTAAGCTTTGGGCTTGCTGTTGTGGGTTTGAATCCCACCGGGGCAGTCGCGTTCTTTCCAATTGGATAAAAGGAGTTATGCACATGTTCCAAGAGAACATCTGTTAATTCCGCGAGGCTAGTACGCATCTATGGACTGTCGGTTGATTGCTTCAGAAATACTGCCTGGGCGTTTAGCTAACTGCGTCAGAATTTTTGCATTCCAGACGTTGTAGTAGGCTGGATGCGTAGCTTGACCTAAACTATGATTGATCTCACGGCTCCCTATCAGGCATCAGAACTCAGTTGATTAACCCGTTGGCTGTCGCCCTTGCTGTCGCGCGTTTGAATCTCACCGAGGTTGCCGAGTTTTTCACAATTGAGTTAAATGAAGTAATATAGGATTGGCGTTCTGCAGTCTATTCTGACCACAGTATATAATGCGGCGATTCATTAACGGCAAGACAACTCCGGCTAGACCATGTCCTCCTTGTGCTATCGAGTTGCATCGTCGAAAACTACTGTAATGTGGCTTCAACTAGACTTTACCCTTATAAAACAGCAGTTTAATAAAATACTACCAGTTTCGTCAGTAGTGTTGAAAGTTGTTTCTACTGAAGTAAAGTCCTCAGACTGGTTCAGACATTCGAGAGCATTGCCCAGCAAGTTTTGGAGATAGATGCCTTTATGCGACAAGCTCAGTACGAATGGCATGCTGGAAATCGTCGGTTTCACGTTCGTAACATGTGTATGTGCCACTGTTCCCTCAAATTTCGTTTCAACCCAGAAAGAAGTCATGTTGGGATGCGTCAATTCATTATATCCCTTAAAATTGAGGAAAAGAACAATCTGGATATTTTAGAATAACTTCCAACCGATAAGACAGCTGGTCCGCGACTCGGTCATAGTGTTGGACTTAAAAACGTTCAATGACCAGAGAATCCCATGTCTGGCAAATCCAGGGTTCATTACGGCGGGCTGACAACGGCTAGTAAACCATAAATGGCCATCTCCGTCTCCCCTCTCTCTGTCGGTACTCCTTTCCTGCCTAACTGTCAACCAGCCCCATCGGGGGTTGCGTTTCCTCAGGTGTCACAACTGTTCCTGCCCTACCATAAAACAGATCCATGATACGAAAGTGTATTCTTGAGAGGCCAATCTGCCAATCTGCCCACCCCCCTTCCCAATACAATGGTGGTCCCAACATCGACAACTACGGTTGGGGGGGGGAGGTATTTAGCTCAGACACCGGACTCGTCGACCACACGTTTGCGCCACTGTTGGCCTACCTTTCAGTTTCGATCGCCAGAGGGTGGTCTAGAGGCCACAAAATGCACTCTGATCGAACGCTCACTCCGCTTTACTGTGTGCGCGCGGGGCAGTGACCCCGCCCACATAAACACACTATTCGACTGTTTTCAGCCTGTGGGTCAAGGTGGCGAAAGGAACACGAACGGGTTCGTATTCCGCAATCGCCGCCCATTATTCTGCGCACCCTCTTCCACAATATTCATCCGAGGCACATTGTGTGTACTAGCTGTGGGGCCGCCATGCCTAAAATTATGTTGTGATAAGGTCATTGAGAACTGATAGCTCTGTCATCTGAAAGTGGTGACCCTTGAGACTCAGAGGGCCCGACCCCAATAACCATTGAACTTTTTATTTTCAATTGTCTCAGAAATCAATAGCTTATATAGGGTGAATCACTCTACATGGAACTTTGTAGGAGTAGACTGAAAACTTATAGGAAAATTCGGGTCGAATCCGATCAGCTATAGCGGGATAACCATGTACTATTAATTATCCGATTTTTTCACTGATGTTGGGTTCGAGCGTGAATCTGACGCGTCAAGCAAATAAAGAGATTGTCCAGTGATTGCGTCTACTTATCCTACGTTCATTAAAATGTCAACAAGATTACCTGATACAGCACAGGTACTTGTACCTATGTTAGAGGCAGCTTAAGAATGCTGTCAAAGACAAGGGATACCTGAATGGTTAGGTCTGTCTCCTTAGCCACCGTCAGCCAGTCATACCCCCCCCCCCCCCAGCTGGGGTTCCACCCGAGGATCAGAACCATGACCTGTTGATCAGAAATAAAACGATCTAACCAACTAGCTGCTATACGGCTGCTGGCGTGGTTCGAGAATTAACGGGCAGAACGGGACGAATGAGTTCCGTTAACGATGGGTGGGCTTTCATCATCAAATGGACCTGTGTTATCAATCTGACGTATCAGATACCTCTTACAGTGTCCCTTCAATCGTACAGCAGTAAGTTACGGTGGTTGGAGTGGCCTTAATCGCTAATACTGTAGCAAATGAAGGGGAAATGTTTATTTGTCGCCCCCCGATCCCTCAACATTCGTTATTTATTCCACCACAAGCAATAAATACCATCGCCACATCCCTGCGAGAACATAGAATGGCATCATAGTGCAGGGGACTTTCCACCTACCGACCTCACACCATCCTTCCATGCCCATCATTCTCCAGTTTCGGAAGAAGGTCAATAGAGCTGGAGATGGGTGGGCTGTGGACGGGCAAGTGTTCCACGCCATGGATTAATCGCCCATACTGAGTGAACTAAACTTGCTCATGTCGATCCATCATGACCGAGTCGGACTAATGCTGCCCAACAGGGTGGACACAGCGGTAACTTGCGCGGATTCTGTGTATAATGAGGCAGCCTTAGGTGGCACCTACCTCCCTCTTCCCACCCTCAACGTAGTCCGATGGCAAGAAAGGTTCAAGCGACCTGGGATGGTCGTAGGCACCGTGGTTGTGGAAGTTAAGCAGCACAAGTGCTGCACTGGACTTCTCGAGTCCTCCAACGGACTGGTGACAACACTGGATGCATTGGTTGACGTGACGTCGGTCTCTGACTAACACGCGTGTATGAAGTTTCAACCGTATTGCAACCTGTCTAACGCATGCTATGAGCGAAGTTGGCCGCCGTTTCGGGTATAGTAAAAAGTGGCCCAGACCGCTTGTACTCCACACTGTCCTGTGCTCAATTATCTGACGACCAATCAGAATGATTTGGACGGAAAACGGGGACGCTTGACATTTTACACGAGTCACATAGGCGTTTTCCGACTGAACTACAGTGACGAAAATAGCAAATAGTTGCAGAATGGGTTCAGGGAGCGGATTGTACATGCATTTGACTCGTTACAATCGATCTCAAATAACTTTAAAATGTTTCGTCCATGAACTCCTTTGCTTGCGTAAAAAACCGTCGCATTCGTTAATTACTGTAATGTTTATATGTCTATCTGTGTCTGTATACCAGATGTGATGTTTATTCCAAGTGTTTCCTCTTTTATTTCTTAGTTTTTCAACGCACCCTGTTCCACCGTAGTACGCCATGGGCACGAGAGTTCTACCAGTCCCGGACGCAGCTTTGACGGTGACGTGGGGACGGTCCCCTCTCCGGCATCAACACTGACATCGCAACCGCCTCCTCCCCCTCCTCCTCCTCCTCTTCATCCCCTCCAGCTGCCCAATCACCCAAGCCCTGTTGGGACTTGCTGTGACGGTTCACACCCCTCCAACCACGACTCTTCTCTTAACAAGACCAACCTACTGCGATCAACGAGAGATCTACCGCCGACGGCTACTAGCTCCGAAACTCTGTCCTATTGCCAAAGTATTACTACTGGCAGTGGCTCCGGGCACTTCAATCCCATCCCTCGCCCAGAAGAAGAGGCAAACATGTACCAGATGAATGCGTCGGAGCTTCAACACGTGTCCAGTGAAGTGGCTTTGGGTGCTACTGAGGTCCCCTCCGCCGGCCGATCTCTCCATCCTGCTGCATCCACATCACCAGAAACAACACTTCCACTCATGTCTCAGGCTGCGAATGCCTCTCAGGCGCCAGCCCAACAAGTCCCATACCCGTCGTCCTCGTTGCACCAACAGACCTCCCTTCCTTCCAAGGCGGAGATAGCGCTGACATTTCCCGTGGGCCGTAGCACTCCAGTTATGCAGTCTCCTGCCTTCCAGTCCATCTACAGCAAGCCTTCCACGCCACTGCTCTATGGATCTCAGGGCAATGGCTCGGCCGCCAGCATTACGCCTACTGCTGTACCCTCCGAGCAACTAATCAACAGGGACGACTTGAAGAAGGACAATGAAGCAATACAGAAGTAAGAATTTTGGCCTGAATTTTGAAAATGTCCCCCGTCTCTGTGTGTCTTCTCAGAAGAGTACAACTAGCAGTTTCTTTGCCCTCAGCTACACAGTAGGTTTAAGGGGTCAGGTAGCATGAAATTAAAAAAATTAAATTTAATCAAAAATTGATATTTCCATGGTTCAAAGGCTATACAAATCAAGAAAACCGAGACTCGGAAGCAGAAAATGCGATCGATTGAACAAGGTGTGGCTGACTGAGGATGGCTAATAAAACAGAAATGGTCATTCCAGTCTCCCTTGTCTTTGCCGGTAGTATATATATATATATATATATATATATATATATATATGTTAAAGTGGAACCGACAAATACAAGGGAGACCTGAATGGCCATTTCTGGCTTATTAGCCGTCATCAGCCAGTCATACCCAATCCCAAGTGTGGCACACCTGGGATTCGAACCCGCGAACTTTGGTATTTGAGCCGAACACTCTACCATTGAGCCACGGGCTCGTTGTTTTTGTCGGTTGTGATCGGGAATATGATGATAGTGTGGGGCTCACCGATCTGCTAAAGGAACATGCATGTTCCGTTGTGCCCTGGAGCTGAGACTAGAGCCCTCGCAGGCAGCTCGCATAGCGACGTGTAGCATATGTTGATAAGGTGGAACCGACAAAGACAAGGGAGACCGGAATGGCCATTTCTGGCTTATTAGCCGTCATCAGCCAGACATACACAATCCCACGTGTGGCACACCTGGGATTCGAACCCGCGAACTTTGGTATTTGAGTCGAACGCTCTACCATTGAGCCACGGGCTCGTTGTTTTGTCGGTTGTGATCGGGAATATGATGATAGTGTGGGGCTCACCGATCTGCTTAAGGAACATGCATGTTCCGTTGTGCCCTGGAGCTGACACTAGAGCCCTCACAGGCGCTCGCATAGCGACGTGTAGCATATGTTGATAAGGTGGAACCGACAAAGACATGGGAGACCGGAATGGCCATTTCTGGCTTATTAGCCGTCATCAGCCGGTCATACCCAATCCCAAGTGTGCACACCTGGGATTCGAACCCGCGACCTTTGGTAATTGAGTCGAACGATCTACCATTGAGCCACGGGCTCGTTGTTTTGTCGGTTGCGATCGGGAATATGATGATAGTGTGGGGCTCACCGATCTGCTTAAGGAACATGCATGTTCCGTTGTGCCCTGGAGCTGTGACTAGAGCCCTCGCAGGCGGTCGGATAGCAACGTGTAGCATAAGTTGATAAGGTGGAACCGACAAAGACATGGGAGCCCGGAAGGGCCATTTCTGGCTTATTAGCGGTCATCAGCCAGTCATACCCAATCCCAAGTGTGGCACACCTGGGATTCGAACCCGCGACTTTTGGTATTTGAGTAGAACGCTCTACCATTGAGCCACGGGCTCGTTGTTTTATCGGTTGTGATCGGGAATATGATGATAGTGTGGGGCTCACCGATCTGCTTAAGGAACATGCATGTTCCGTTGTGCCCTGGAGCTGAGACTAGAGCCCTCGCAGGCAGTCGCATAGTGACGTGTAGCATATGTTGATAAGGTGGAACCGACAAAGACAAGGGAGACCGGAATGGCCATTTCTGTCTTATTAGCCGTCATCAGCCAGTCATACCCAATCCCAAGTGTGGCACACCTGGGATTCGAACCCGCGACCTTTGGTATTTTTAGTCGAACGCTCTACCATTGAGCCACGGGCTCGTTGTTTTGTCGGTTGTGATCGGGAATATGATGATACAACTCAAGCAAACAACAATACCCCGACCCCATCCTCCTCGCCGTACCCTCCAGGCTGCTCGGGTGAGTCCACTCACACTAGCAGCCTGGAATGTTCGTTCCCTTTTAGAAAATCCTAGGAGCAGCTGGCCGGAAAGTAGGACAGCGCTAGTCGCTTGGGACTTGGCACGCTACTAGGTGGACATTGCTGCTCTCAGCGAGACCCGATTCTCTGAGCAGGGTCAGCTAGAGGAGTTGGGTGCCGGCTACACCTGGGGCGGCCAGCCAAAGGATGAGTGACGCGACGCTGGTGTCGCCTTTGCCATCCGGAACGACATTGTTGGACGTCTGCCCTGTCTGCCTCAGGGTATCAATGATCGCCTGATGAGCTTCCGCCTGCCTCTTAGGGGAGACCAGTTCGCCACCATCATCAGCGCCTACGCTCACCCAATAACGAGCTCTGATGCGGCGAAGGACAAATTCTACGAGGACCTGCACGCCCTGCTGGCGACTTTGTCGAAGGTGGACAAGTTAATTGCCCTTGGTGACTTCAACGCCCGCGTCGGAACGGACCACGCTGCCTGACAGGGAGTGCTGGGTCCCCACGGTCTCGGTAGCTGTACCGATAACGGCCTCCTGTTTCTGCGAACGTGTGCGGAACACCGTTTTCTGCTGACCAACACCTTCTTCCGCCTTCCGACGCGGAAGAAGGCCACGTGGATGCACCCTCGGTTGAGGCGCTGGCATCTGCTGGTCAATGTTCTCGTCCGGAGGCGAGATCGACAGGACGTGCTGGTTATCAAGGCGATCCGTGATGCCAATGGTTGGACAGATCACCGCCTCGTCATCTCCCAGATTAGGCTCCGACTGCATCCTCAACGTAGCCACAAGTTAAGCAGCCACCAAGTAAGCGGCCGCCAGGTAAGTTAAATACTCTTTTTTAAAATTTGCCTGCTCACGTTTTTGATTTCAGCAACCAAATAACCGAGAAACTGGAGAACATGCATGCTCCAGATAATAACGCCACCGGGGAAACACGATGGTGCCAACTGCTAAATGTCATTCAGTCCACCACCTTCGAAGTCCTCTGACGCGCACGCCGTAAACACCAGGACTGGTTTGACGACAATGACGCCGACATCAGCAACTTACTCGCGGAGAAGAATAGACTACACAAAGCCTACATGGACCTTCGGACTGACGCCACCAAAGCAGCCTTTTTCAGATGCCGGCGCCTTGTACAACAACGGCTGCGGGAGATGCAGGATGCCTGGATGATCCGAAAGGCTGAAGAAATCCAGGGATATGCGGACCGCAATGAAATGAAAAACTTTTTTCAAAGCCATCAAGGCCATCTACGGCCCGTGTATCAAGGGGTCCGCACCGCTGCTCAGCTCTGATGGGACAACACTGCTGACAGAGAAATCGAAAATTCTGAAGCGCTGGGCCGAGCACTTCAGAAGTGTCCTTAATTGCTCATCAGCCATCTCTGATGCTGCCATTGACCGGCTCCCTCAAGTGGACACGAACAATGACCTGGATCTGCCGCCTTCCCTACCAGAAACCATCCGGGCCGTGCAGCAGATTTCCAGCGATAAAGCACCGGGATCCGACGCAATCCCACCGGAAGTCTACAAGCACGGTGGGCCCCGGCTGATGGAAGAACTAACAACAATCTTCCAGGGAATGTGGTGCCAAGGACAATTTCCTCAGGATTTCAAATATGCGACCATCGTCCATCTCTACAAGCGGAAAGGGAACCGGCAATTCTGTGATAATCACAGAGGCATCTCGTTGCTCAACATCGCCGGGAAGATCTTCGCCCGTATCCTTCTATATCGTCTGAACGGTCACCTAGAGCAGGGCCTGCTCCCGGAAAGCCAATGTGGCTTCCGCCGACACCGCGGAACAACCGATATGATCTTTGCCGCCTGCCAGCTACAAGAGAAGTGCCAGGAGATGCGAACTCACCTATACACTACCTTCGTGGATCGAACGAAAGCCTTTGACACGGTGAATCGTGACGGACTGTGGAAAGTCATGCAGAAATTCGGCTGTCCTGAGCGGTTCACGCACAGGGTGCGTCAGCTTCATGATGGGATGACGGCGCACGTCTCTGACAACGGGACGGTATCCGAAGCATTCGCAGAGACCAACGGAGTGGAGAAGGGCTGCGTATTGGCCCCCACCCTGTACAGTATCATGTTCTCGGCTATGCTGATGGACGCCTACCGTGATGAACAACCTGGGATCCGCATCGCCTATAGAATTTACGGAAACCTTCTCAACAGTCGGCGTATGCAGGCTTCAACGCATGAGTCTACGACTTCAGTCCATGACTTGCTCTTCGCGGACGACTGCGCCCTTAGCACCGTGACGGAGGAGGACATTCAAAGGAGTATGGACCTCTTCGCCGCAGACTGCGCTGATTTCGGATTAACAATCAGTACAGCCAAAACGGTTGTCATGCACCAGCCGCCACCCAGCGTGGAATACAATGCCCCCGGAATCAATGTTCACACTGCTCAACTCATAAACGTGGAAACCTTCGCTTATTTAGGAAGCACGCTGTCACGCAACACAAGAATCTATGACGAGGTTGCCCAACGGATCTCCAAAGCCAGTCAGGCCTACGGCCGGCTGCAGGCCTCTGTGTGGAATCGCCACGGTATTCACCTGAACATCGAACTGAAGATGTACAAGGCCGTCATATTGACGACAATCCTTTACAGAGCGGAGACCTGGACCGTCTTCTCGAACCAGGCCAGGAAGTTGAATCACTTCCATCTCAGCTGCCTCCACATAATACTGAAGCTGAGATGGCAAGACAGGATCCCGGACATGGAAGTCCTGGAGCGGACCGGAATCCTCAGCATCCACTTCATGCTGAGGCACCTGCAACTGCGATGGACCGGCCACCTGGTAAGAATGGACGACGAGTGACTACTCAAACGACTTTTCTACGGAGATGTCGCTACGGGTGCTCGCCGACAGGGAGGTCGAAAACGACTCTAGAAGGACACTTTGAAGAAATCACTGAAGCAACTGCAAAGCAAACCGGCGACCCGGGAGGACCTCACCCAGGATAGACCGGCATGGAGAAGATCCGTGAAGACTGGTTCAGCAAACTATGAGGCACACCGGATCGCCGCCGCCAAGGCCAAAAGAGCGGCACGAAATTCAACAGCACCCCGAACCAACATCATCGATGCCCAGGCCCTGCCAACATGCCCGCGCTGTCAACGCATCTTCCGCGCGCTAATTGGCCTGGTTGGACATCTTCGGACGCAATGCACCAACAATCCGAAAATTCCAATTTCTGCGTCAAATTCTGCCGACCATCCTTCAGACTCCCCCACCCTCACTCCTAACATCAATCCCATTACTCGCACCATCATAGAGACCATATCCCAATACTCATCGCCTGTTACCCCCACCACAGATACCACCACCACCTTCACTACCACTACCACCACCATCAGTGATGGGGACTCTCTCCTAAACTGTCCTCAATGCGACCGCACATTCACCTCACGCATCGGCCTGATCGGTCACTTGCGAATACATCGTACAGAGACCGGTGAGCCAGTGCCTGGAACACCATCACACAGCAGAGATCGTCGCCTCCACTGCCCTCACTGTCCTCGCGCAGTCACTCATCGCATGGGCCTATTCGGTCACATGCGCATCCATGATACAGCGGAATACACCACAATGCCGACAACACCGATACACCATGCGCACCCTCCGCTCCTGCCATTCATACCGCCATTGCCACCTCCACTTCCATGAATGACATCGCTCCAGCCTCTACCGATTTCTCCAGCCCACAATGCGCCCGCAACTTCAACTCACGCATCGGCCTGGTCGGTCATATGCGAATCCATCGCATGGAGCCTGGTGAACCAGTGCCTGGGGCTCCGAAATACAGTCACCGCGCCCGCCTCCACTGCCCTCACTGCTCAAGCACATTTACACACCACATGCGCCTCCACGACAACCTGCGGTAAACTACCATAGGCTAAGCCACATCAGCGCACCCCATCTACACTAATACAAAAACAACACCCTAACAATCATCATAATTTACCTGATAAAATCACGGTTGCACAGAAACCGTGGCTTGGAAGGCTGCCAATCTGACGCTTACACCAGACCACGCCGTCGGCCCAGTGTATGTGCTGTGTGTGTTGAGTGGCTAGCCAGTGAACTGGGAGTCAGACGGCGATGGCTCCTCCATATCCCCTGAGTAAGTAAATCCTGTTGTGTGCGTTATGGGGGCCAGGTCGTGCTGTGGCGCGCGAAGACGGGTACGCCGACCCGTCAGCCAATGCGGCCACTCCCACATCAGACAACTGACTGGCTCGGACGGTGGTCTGATTGTGGGGGTGGTTGAAAGAGTGAGGTCGAGAACTCAGCGCATTTTTCTCGCTAGAAACAACAATCTGACGCGCTATAAATTATCACGTTGCGCTAAAAGATGTGGCTTAGAAAGTTACCAATGTGTGTTTTTTGTGTAGTGGCTGACTGGCGGACTGAGAGTCAGGCTGCAATGGCTCCTTCTTAATGTGGCCTTTATGGCACTCCCACTCCGTGGGATCTGAGCCAGGTGTGGTGGTACGCCCAGGGGCGGCTCCGGCCGTGCCAGCCACCTGCGCCCTCTCCCATCGCCGGTCTTCTTGACTGTATTGACACAGGGCTCAGGTGGGGGAGGAGAGAGTGCGGTAGCTGCAGTGCAAGGCTCCTATTACTTAAAAATATATCACGCGCAAGTCACCGTCCCTGCAACACCTGGTGTGGAGCATACGGTGGACCTCGTCGATAATCGACGGTCGAACTCCCAAAATGTATGTCAACCTCTGAGTATGTATCTTTACGGTAACCTGAGGTATGGAGCGTCCCGTCTGTATTCCTGTGTACGAGGACATCTAATAACGGGATCGTTGATCAACTTCGGTTTCAAAGGTGAATTGAATTCCTGCGAATGTGCAGTTCCGTTTTTTGTGGAGTGGTTCAAGTTGGTCTCCTTTGCCGATAACAAATTTATCGTCTACGTAGCATAACCGAAATCTTGGGTTAAGTCTGTGGAGATCTGTAGCCTCTAGATTTTGCATCACATCCTCCACCAAAAAACTGATATTTTTGACCCCATAGAGGCGCCTTTTAGTTGTCGATATGAACGTTGAATTCAAATGTGTTTGCTTTTTTGATACTTATACGAATTGCCACAAAGGCATACCCGAAGAGTTACTTACTGGCGCTCATTCTATAGGAGCTTATGCAAGCAATTTTTTGCCGTTTAAGCTTGAAGAACTACTGGAAACAAAAGTCATGTAATTATAGAGCATTTTTAGACACAACTTGGTCTCCGTTCCCTCCAACTATTCCCAGCGTTTAGTTGATGTGCATGTGTGTAACATCTCTGAATTTCCCTTTGAAGAGACCTCTTGGTGCCAATAATTTATGCCAGTAAATTTGCGTCAGGCTGTTTATTTATTTATTTATTGCCAGTTTACAGGCAAGGTTTGCGTACTTAGCAGTTCTGTTGAAGTTTCTGATATTATGCTCTTTGCGACTACGAGGCGCGCACAGCGGCCTATGATGAGAGACGTTTTTCAGACCTAAGAGAGATCAATGTTTCATCAAATGAACATCATGATACACTTATTGTACTCCTTCAGAGGACATAGGATGGCATTTTTCCAGGCATCGGAAGTACTTACGTATGTTTTGTCTACTGCGTGTGACGTACACAGACAGCTGGACATCTTTCAAAGCTCTGTAGAAATCTCCCCTGCGCCAATACAGCAAGTGCGTGTTCCCTAGAAAAGTCAGGCATAATTCTCTGAAAGCAGCACTGGAGTCATGCATAAAACAGGGGTAGTGGTTGGTTCAAATATTTTTTTTAAAGTATATACCCTAAATAAATATAGCATCCTAGTTGAGAATCATTTACTGTAGATGTGCTCTTTCCTAAAATGTGTTTTTGCTTCGAAAAAGCTTATTTAAGTCAGGCTGTAGTATTAATTATCGCAGAGGATACTACCTATATATTTCAGGCGCGCCACGAGCTAACTTATTTTTGATCGCCTGCAAAACCTACGCTCTGAAACAAATGGCTTCTAACCTTTTATGATAATTTTTCCCCATTGATTTTCGATGCCCTTATAAATGCAAAAATATTTGATAGAAAACAGCACAAAATAATCTTCCTTTAAATTATTTGCTAGCTAATTACATCATCTTCAAAAGTTGTACTCGAAGAAAGAATAACCTGCGGTTTTTAGAAGATTTCTAACTATGATCGTTTAAAGAGCTTTGATAAAGCATTGTATCTGCACATTGCAAAGCATGAAACGTAGTTGAAATCAATTACAAAATTTATTAAACGCTATATGACGCCTTCTTAACAGCGTAAGGAAAAAGGTGAATTTCTTTTCGCGAATGTATGCAGCATTTTCGGAAACCCAAAGTGCAAGTGTAAAGTCAGGTTGGGTTCAAAATTATTCGGCATTTTTACACGAAAGGTAGCCTCTGTTCTAGCGTAAAATTTTAAAAAGTTATTCTTTGCCAAATGACGACAAGAATAATTATGCATTTTTTCTATAAAATAAAGTATAATTCATAATGTCATCGAAATTCAATGGGGTAATTCCTACTATTTAAGTGGTCACTTTTTAAAGAGCGAAGCTCACATGGGCGATCAAAGGGGGCTCGTTCAAAAGGTGCTATCCCAACGCGTCCTTGGGATTAGGCTGCGGGATAATTATTCTCAAATCCCAACTTAAGGAATTTTGTTGAAAATAAAGCACACTTCAGCATTTCGGTTAAAATTCCACGAGACAGCACATCTACTGTAGACACACCGTAGAATAACTCATGTAACAACCGAGTCTGCTTTTTCTAAAGCAGATGTCTGCCATTTCGTAAAACACCCGTCCTTCGGAATGGTGGATTTCTGTGAATCTGCTGATATCGGTTCCAAACTGATCATCATTTAGAACAGGTACTTATTTTTGTCAACTAGAACCCTGTTAGGACGTGTTTAGTGCTTTGACTAATGACGGTGTTCGTCGTCAGAACGCGGTCCAGACACACGAGCTCCCGGCAGCTCCAAAAATATAAGAATATGAGGATTTTGAGGGGATATTCTAGTAAGACTAGGGGTAGGGCTACCTTTTACGGCCGCCTACAAAGGACATGGAATTATGAATAGTCCCATCTGTTTAAATATGGGTGGCCTTACGGCAAATTTCAGGAAGGGTAGATATACTCGTGTTTTAACGCTACCATTAACCATGGCATAAAACTAAACTGTCACCTTGATCTTAGCCCCAGCTCTACCCTAAACCTGTAGTTAACAGGATAATAAACTTGACCCTTGGCCTAATCCTGACACTAACCTCAACGCTGAAGTGAACTTTAAACTGAAACCAAACCCTAGACGTGACCCTAACCCTCACCTCAATCCTAAACATTCCCTTGGAATTTAGCGCAAAGCCACATGTATTGTGGGTGGTTCATTTCCCATGTCCTGTTTGGGTGGCCATACAAGGCATTCTTACCTGACTGCGTTTTTTAAAGACAGTCAGGTTGACTGTCGAGTTTATTTCCCCCACCCCGCCTGCCTTCATGCTTTGTTTCCTCATTGATTCCCCCCCCCCCCGTAGTCATCCCCTGTTTCCGCTGCTCGCACTCATCTTCGAGAAATGCCAACTGGCAACCTGCACACCGCGCGACAGTTCTCGCAATCCAGGCATGGATATCTGCTCCTCAGACTCCTTTCAAGAGGATATTGCCATCTTCACTAAGGAGGTACGTACTAGATACCGCAATGTCGTTCCACTTTTCAGCGCGTACTAGACAAGAAGGCTTTGCATGTTTCTCTCACTTGGATGCTATCGTGTGTGCATTTGCTCTGCCGAAGGTGGTACGCGTGTGTCTACTTAAATGGTGTGTAGAGTTCTTTGTTGGTCGGCTAGTATTGGAAGGCTTCCGGTTAGCTAAGCCCCCTTCTAGATGTTCAGGGACAGTGAGCCTGGTGGAAATGTTCAACTACGCATTTCTTTACCATGCTGACAGCACAGTTACTAACTAAAAGCCCAGATACGCGTGCTTCGCAGATATTGTGCCGCTGCCGGACGCAGCTACGAGGGATTCGGCTCATCGGTAGGTCCCCAAGCGTGTGTTTTCTGTTATGTGAACTCCAGTTTTATCCTGAATTGCTTACTTTCTGAGGAAATTAATGCGTGAACTTGGAGTAAATCCTTCGGAACAGACTCGTTCAGGCTGTTTGCGCAGGTCACTGATGCTGCGCCCACTCCATGGGGCACGCGAGGTCGCTAAGAGCGTTGAGAAAACGTTTAATAAAACAACTACTCTGTCCGCTGCAATAGCTTCTCGCGAACTCTACTGAGCTGGATGGGTGTCTAGTATACGTACCTAGTGGAAGAGGGCAACACAGCCAACCCAACTGTCTACAGGAAAAAATACTCCTTTTTGGGCAGAGGAGAGTCGTATCGGCACTCGGTGTCGGGTCACACAATCATTTCCTACTGACCCTTTTTCACAGGTCCGTGGTGGTGGTTTATAGGATGTTTAATTATTTTGAAGCATCCGGAATAAAATTGACTTCAGTCGCTCCCTGTCCCTTGCCCAGGCGCTGGGTTGTGGTGACTGACCCGCCATCGAGTCCTTTCTACGCACTCCAGCTCACTAAGGATTCATCCAAACTGCCTGCTCTACCCGGGCGAGGAAAGACACGACAGGTATTTTACTTGGGTTTCACATGCCACTGAGAGCGGTTGTTCGTAACGTAACTGTCGCAAAAATCCGTGGGGCCAGATTAACTGCGATGACCATTTTGGACAGCAGGGAGGCTGAGGTGACTCTCGATCCACCAAAATAACAAATACTGCCCGCTTATCCCGTTCAGTCCTCCATTTAGATATAATTCATATAAAGGGCCACAGAGACGTCTAAACAAGGAAAATGAGGGAGATCGGAATTCGTATAAGGAGGCGTAAAAGAAATTGTACATATCTCCACTATTACCGCGAGAGCGTAGGAGGAGCAACCTTGATGAATAGTGAGCCATGGAGCATGTTAAACTCCTCAAAAGCTTTGTGCTAGGGTTGGCATTCCACCGCAAAACGGAACTATGGCAGTGTAGAATCCGAACAAATCCGGAAGACCACAATTATGGACTCACAAGTTAGGTGTTTGAAGCTTAAAGCCATAAAATGCAAATTGCCTCTGACTCGTCAAATGAAGGTGCGCATGTGTGTGATAAATCTGAAGTGAAGAGGCAAGACACGGGAATAGGATCCCACCATAGTTGATACAGGTGGCTTTGGTCTAAAATCCATGGGTTATCCTCGGTGTACTAAGCCCTAAAACTCGGACCCTAAATTTACCTCTGACCCTAACCCTATCACTTAACCTAACCTCTCTGAAAATTGGCGCAACGCCCCTGAAAAGTAGGGTTCCCATTCCGTTGATTTCCTCGTACCATAGTCACGTCCGACACAGACTTCGTGTTCTTCCGCGGGTAAAGGAGGCTGTCTACTATCTTTCAAATCTCGCAGTCACACCAGTTTTATCAATGGCATGTAGGTAACCATTGAAGGGGCATTTATCTTCGTCTGCTGCTTCAACAATGAACTACCTGCCGGGCCCTAAAAAGACCCTATCTGCTGGCTCCTTCTCTCCGCGGATTACTGGGCTTTCAGGCAAGCTCTGTAACGAGGGACCGGATTCGCTATCCGTCAATCAAACATGTAGTCTGTCGGGTCAGGCCATGATCCAGGTGAATCTAGAAATCGTGCGCGCTGTATATGTCTGGCAGGTCACCAGTTGGAAGGGAAACTAGACGTGCATGCCAAACCCCTCCCCCGGGACCAGACGAACTAAAGCAGAACTTTGCGCCCAACACACTGTTATTCATAAAGCCATCAAAACTAGTGACCCCCAGTGTCTTTCCGGTTACAATCCTCTTCGTTTCATCAACCGTCCATGCCTACATTCAGCCAAGTACAGGGTTTTGTGTCTTCACTTGGCAATCCAACCAAACGATGACTTCTTATGCCCTGTTCCTTCGTCTACAGAACTGCCTCCCCGTCACCGAGGGAGTGAAAAACCTTCACCTGTCCGCTTATTACTGGTTGCACCGTCTTTCGTTATAAGGAGGCTGTTAATGGCGTTCACAAGGGGACGTCTTCATCCGCGCACAATACAATAGGTCTTCACACAGCAAGATAAAGAGGCGGTGTGGACCCCACCTGGGTGGAAGTGCCATAGAGGTCACAGTAAGAAGAAGCCATTACATTCTAACCCTATGTCCTGATTGGAGAGCTTTAACCCGTCAGTTTGCAGCCTTCCAAGCTGTGGCTTTTAAAGAACCAGGATATTTGAAAAACGCCTCCGATTGTTTATGGTGACCAACTTGCGCAGAGTGCCTTGGGAACGCAGTCCCAGAGTAGACCTCTGCTTCTCTTCGTTCTCTCAGGCGCCAGTACGCTGCCCGAACCGTTCAGCCATCTGATGCGGGGATCAGATCTAGGTAACTGGTCTGCACCTAGGCTTGCCACACACCCCACACGTGTGGCATATGTCCACAGCCACCCTTTTTATCACGAATTGTACCAGCGTTCCGCAAATACTTCCAATATGTCGGCTCCGTGAAGATGCGCTTTATGAGCTGATACCGGTGGTTTAGAATGCCACCTTCTCGTTGCCCATGTAGGTTTGTTAGACCAGGGAGACCAGTCGTTTCCTGCCGTGGCTAAGGCTTTTGACCCCCTCCGCGACAGGGTTGCAAACTTCGCTTTTGTTTGGTATATTTTACCTGATTCGGTGCCGGTTTGTGAGACGAAGAATGCAAGGCGAGGGGATGGAGGGACATTTTGTTGGCCAATCTACTCAGCATGTGCTGCCGCGCCTACTGACGGTTTCCCCGACTGACATCCCCGCGTGCCCGCTTCCTCTCCAGGTGCTAGCTTGGGCCGCGTGGCCAATGTGTTGTGCTGCCCCCTGTCGTGACCACAGGCACTGCTGTAACAACCTCATGCGAAGAGGAGCCTGCGTGCTGCAGTAACAGCAGCAGCACAGATGTGTCGGTGGGGTCGGAAAAAAAGTGGGAATGGGGCTTACACATTTTCCCTGTCCATTATGTGCCTCCGGATAAGGGGGGGGGGGGAGTACAGCACAGGTGGAAGACGCTTGTACACAGCCTCTGGCGTGCACGCAGGCGTCCGCGTCCAGAAACTGGGTGTGGCTGTGTTCCACCCTTCACCCCACCCCCTATCCCTGTGCCGTTTCTCGATGGTGGTGGACGGGGCGGATAAGTTCAGCCATGCCCCTGCCATGAGATGGGGGGGGGGGGGGGGAGGTTGGAACGGAAACTTTCGGGATTCACGCGTTCGCGTTCTACTGCTCCTGTTGCCTTAACAACCTTCTCCTTCTCCCACATCTTGTTTTCTGTTATGCTCCTATCCGTCAGGCCTTTTTGCCGTTCTCCTCGTCTGGAATCCCCTCTTTTTTCGGCCTCGGGTTGTGGTTTGACTGTCAGAATGCAGAGGTGGTCATTCACTTTGTCCAGGTCTTTTCGGTAACGCGTCCTGACTACTGATTGGTCATCGCTATGTAAGAGCCTGTTTTGAGCCATATATCGGAGCTAAAAAGCATAAGGGCATGTTCTTCAGGAGTAATTCTTCGTGTGGTCCCTCCTGACAGAACAGGCGGGTATTAATGCCCCGTAAACAGACGGCTTTAAAAGAAGAAGAAGAATGCGATCACTGGAATAGGCGGTTTATTGGACTGAAATTTCGTATTCTCAGTTGAACCCATCATCAGAGGCAGTGGTAGAAAAGGGTTCTAGAGGCACATGGGAGGGAGTATTTATATAAGACAGTTACCAGTCAATCATATGCCTACAGTAAGTGACAGTCGTCGCATTCATCGCTGGATGCAACGATTACTGGCCGGTACGTACCGGAGTCCTTACTGAACGTGTTTGTTCTCCTCATGACGGTGATGAAAGTACGGCCATTACGGCCTCGGGTACGACCCCAGCGGTGAATGCGACTACTGTTACTTACTGTAGGCATGTGGTTACGTTGTCATGGCGTCCTATAAATGCTGCACTCCTTTTGCCTTAAGTAACGTTTCTGATAATGGATTCGAGTGTGAACCCGAAACGTCAGGGCAATAAATTGCTTATTTCAGCAATCGAATATTCTTCGGAAATGTGTCCTAGAAGTCGCCTATCCGCTTCCATCCACAGGTGGTTTTGCGCTAAAGGGTTAGGGTTAACTTTACAGTTGGGATTGGTTTTAAGAATAGCGTTACAATTAGCCTTTAGGGAGAGTTAGGGGTGAGGTTAAGCGTAGGATAAGTGTTACTTAGGAACGGTAATGTACACTCTTTCCGAAATATAGCGCAACATCCCCTGTATTGTGGGGGAAGGGGATTCATATAACTGATTTCGATGTGTCATATATCACCCTGCAACGAGGACGGATGAGTAAACTCCACTTCCAAGGCACTTTAACTATTCCCGATGGCTTCCCACATGACTTGATTCAAAGAGTCCGGGTTCTCGGGCAGAGGGTTTGTCTGATCTGTAGTTGAAGCATGGTCACATACTGTCACGCTAATCTGCCTGATCTTTGTCGGTAATACTTCACCATTTCTCTCCCTCTGCGCGGAAGGTCGCGCGGACTTGTCTGCAGCTCACAATTCTTCCAACGTTTTTGCATCATGCCTGTCTGCCTGCCTACCTTCTCGCCTCAA